>WTSP01007646.1:0-15028 GCA_025331215.1 Actenoides lindsayi
GTGTTTGAGAAGTTTGTGTTGTTTATGGTTGCTGGTTGTAAAGAAATTACGGTAGTACGCTGTAGAATGCTGCTAGACTGGAGGGTGGGGGGGGGGGGGGGGGGGAACAATAAACCAACAAACAAAAAGAAACCCCCACAACTTACCAGAAGTCCTTTTTCATAAGCACGGTCAAGACTGCAAGGGTTTGGGTTCACCCTTAACACTATAAATAGCTCGGGGATGGATATGCACCTACATAAAGGGGATAAAGGGGAGGGGTGATGTTTTCCTTTTTTTTGGGGGTGTGGGGGGGGTGCTTTTTTTTTTACTGTCGTTGCTTTTGCCATCCTAGTTGTATCCTTCCATTGTAAAAGATTGTCCTCGGTGGTGAAGGCGTGGGCAGGGCCCTCACTGCATGCGGTCGGGCTGCAGCTGCTGGGGCTGGTACTGCACGAAGGCGGTGGCGGGGGCCGCGGGGTTGCTGGCGGTGATGGGAGGCTGGACCGCCCCCGTGTAGCCGTATCCCACGAAGCCCGCAGCGGGGGAGGCAGCGTAGGGGTACTGGTCATAGGCAGCTGTGGTGTACTGGGAATAGGCTTGGCTGGCGGCGGTGTAGTCGATGTAGGGAGACGTGATGGACTGCACAGGGGTAGGGATCACCACGCTGGGCTGGATGATAGCTTGGGGGTAAACATAGTGAGGCGTGAGTCTGTGGAGGCAAAGGGAGAGAGTCAGCGAGGGGCTGGGCTCCCTCCAGCCTGCACATCCCCCTCCTTACCCCAAATTCATGTGCATCAGCCACAGAAAGGGTGCTGCCCAGCAGTGCTGCCCTCGAGTGAGGGGGGCTGCTCAGGAGGAAGGAATGAAAAGCAAAACACTCCTAGACCCCAAGGGTGGAAGTAGTGCAAGGTGAAGCATGGACTGCAAGAACAGACACACCCTGGTCTCCATGTCTTCTATCTCCCACTATCCAGGCTGCTGGTCCCCAAAATAACCTCCCTGGAGGGCCAAGACACAGCCTCTGCCTAAACAGCTTACCATATCTCCCTGACCCCCCATGCCCTGCCTGTGCCTGTCAGTGCTGGCAGACCTCCAGGTCCAAACACCTTGCTACCACTCAAACCCTGGTAGAGACTCCTGAGGACCCACAGTCCCTGTGAGGCACCTTTCAGTACCAGGGACCCCCAGGTCACTCTTGTGCTCATCCCACGAGGGCAGAGTCCACCAGGGATGACCACCATCCCCCAGGCCTTCCAGCTTGCCAGCTGTTATCAGTTACCACACATTTAAGCCAATGTTTCCATAACACTGGATGTTTAGGGCAATGCTACAGGGTGCTTGTTGTAAAACATGAGATTCTAATGCTGGGTTTCTTCCCTTCCACAACACTCCTCAGTGGTGACTGGGCTGGTAGCCCCTGGCCCAGCAGCAATGCTCACATGCCCATGAGCTTTTATATCCAGGCTCTGTGTCCAGCCACAGCCAGCACTGGCATTTCCTCTGCCCTGTTGATGCAGGTCCTACAGTGTTGCTTTTCACCAGCTGGTTTGCCCCTGCCCCAGGGTAGCCGTGCTGCTGAGAGGAATTTAACAACACCACAGTCAATTAAAAGTCCATAGACCGAAAGATCCTGGAGATGATTAATGCAGGATTGCCCACTAATTTGCTAGTAAATGCTAATGAGAGAAAACAAAAACAAAAAAAAAAAGAAGCAGCAACAAAATGAAAGGGCTGCATTTTCCAAAGGGCTGACCACAAGTCAGGCCTCAAACTAGAGCAAAAACTGTGCAGACCTGAAGGTTTAGGTCCATCCCACAAACTGCCACAGACCAGGTAAAAATGGGCAATTGCACATCAACTGCAGAGTGCAAACAGTATCTGCCTGCATAGCCTCACGAGCAGAGCGCTCCACTGTGTGCAGGCTTGACAGATTCTGGATCTTCTTTAAGAAATAGGGGGGTGCCAACTGTCACCAGTAAACTGCATGTGACCACTGAAAGATGAGAGCCACGTGCACCAAAAAGTGCATGCTGTGGAAAAGATCCCTTTGGCCAGCTGCTTGCTGAATCACGTAAAGCAACAGCATGAACCAAAGGCCATTCTCTTGAGAGCATGTTCCACCCTACTCCCAAATCAAACTTGTTTTGGGGGGGAATAAAAAAAAAAGAAAGGAAAAAGGTACAACTCTGCAGAGAGCTTATGTAGATTCAAATATTTTGGGGATTTTTGTGGGGATGTGTGTGACAGCACATTTTCTAACACAACCACTTTTAAAAGCCTCCCACAGGCTTTTCACAAGACACAGGCCTGTATGTGCCTCAGCTGCTCTTTAAAGCTGAGCTCAGCTGCCCAGGGAGAGGACATATTGCTCACTCATCCGTCCGATCAAACCCCAGCAGACTCACCATGCTGCCCAGTAGTGGGACCTGGTACTCTGGTGTTCCATGGGGACTCACAGACAGGAACTGGACATCTCTGCTAGATGAGTCACTGGCTGCTCTCATTCCATCCATGTGTCCATCCTAGGTCTCAGCCACCAGCTACAACATACTGGGGTCCACCTGGGGCTGGTCCCTCCTATCCTGTAATTATGGGGCTGTTTCCATTTGCTTTATCACCAGCAATGGATGTTTTAATGCTGAATCCTCCCTTCTCTGCAGCTCTCATTCCTATTCAGGGAGAAGGAAGGCTTCTCACAAACAAATGCTCACCTGAACAGAGTTCTCTCTCATTTTCCCAGCCACATACACACGTTGGTTTTTCTTGATGCAATTTGCATGATGACAGAATGATTGTTCTCCCCACACATAGCAGCAACACTGCCTCAGAAATCAGTGTCCTTAAATATGAGGCCACCCCCAGAGAAGCAGCACCAAGGAGGATGGATGGTGGAGAGGAGCACCTCAACCTTTGGCTGATTAAGTGCAAGACCATCTCCATAAACTACAGCCATCCCTGGTGTACTGCAAGAGAGAGGGACCGCACAGTCCTTCAGCCCATAACTGCACCATACCCAACAACCCCCTGTGACTAACAAGAATGCGATGACATGGCAGAAATTCACTGAATCACTTTTGGGTTAGCTCTGATCTACGCTGAGGTTGGTATAGTGAAATCAGAGCCAGAGCTTATGCACCAGTTCAGACCACGGGCACTTAAATATCGTGCACTCGCATCGAGCAGCGGCCTCTTCTGAGGAGCTGGGCATAGTCCCGGCCAGGAGGTTCCTCAACCTTAGTTCCCAAAGGGTTGGGTTGTTTCATGTGGTTTGAAATAGCACTGAGGTGCAACAGTGCTCTCCTGGCCTGCCAGGGTCTGGGGAAAGGCTTCGCAGAGGCACCGCCAGGCCCTGGCCCACGCTGGCACTGGGGAGAGATGAGCAGACCCCACACACACCTCTCGCTCTACCCCTCGTAACTCAGCAGTAATGAAGACAGCCTGAATCCCAGACTGGCAGCACGTGCTCTGCCTGCCTGTCGCTTCTCCTTCTGTGTGCTGTCTCACTACCAGGCTCCCTGCTATGCCAGGGCTTGGTAAAACCTCCACAACTGCAACAAAAAACCAAACGCACAATCCTCACGCTCTGACTCACCCAAGATGCACCCACCAGCAGGAGCAGAGGGACCTGCACTCTGCCTGCACACAGGCGTTCAGCCTGGCCTGAAAAACAGTTTGGAGGATGGTCCGAGGGCCTCTGAGCAATCCAGCCTGAGCATCATCCTCTACAAGCAGCTTTGCAGGCTACCCTCAGTGTCCCTTGTCGCCACCCAACATCTCTTCGGAGCCAGCACACCTCACACAGGAGCCACGGCCGGTGAGCTGATGCTCCCAGCTCGTGCCTGAGAAGCTGCACACGTTGCCTTTGCCTTCACACACCCAGTGCACATTCACACACACAGCTCCCACGGCCTGCTCCAGAGACAGCAAATCCGCGACATCCCGCACTACTGTTTTTCCTCAGCAAAGAAAAGCTTCCAGCTCTTCAATATTACTTCAGATAAAGAGTAGCATTAGCTAGGGAGACAGCAAGTACTCCTGTACTCTTTTCAGAGAACATCCCAGCCCAGCGCCTACACAAATGCACATCACACACCACAGTTTGCTGCACTGGAAAAATCACGTTCAGCAACTCCACAATCCGCTTCTATGTAAAAGGGAAGGTTCTTTTGGTCTGTGGGGTTTTAATAATTTAGCTAGAAACATCAATCAAGATACTATGCAGTTTGGACTTCTGAATTTGGTGGACACAGAGCAACTCATCAATCAAAACAAAACACACAAACAAAACCCAAGGTAAGGTCACTTTGATGACTTGCAGCTACAAACCAAACAACACAGTGCAGTACAATGAAGTTCTCTGCTGGCTATGTTTAGCATCCACACAAAGTCTTAAAATATTTCCCCTCCCTCCCATTATTTCTGAAGATCTTTCAGGAAAAAAATCCCAAAACAAACCTCTTTTGCAGTTCTTTTTCTAGAAATCAGCCAACTCTAATCTACATTTCTACAGAATGAGTCACATCTGTGTTTTAAGATGCCTTTCCCTTCCTCCCTCCCTGCAGTTTTCCTCCGTCCCCCACAATGGGCCCTGCCAGCCAGAAGAGAACTTCATCTAGAACACACAATGTGATTATAAAACATCAACCAAGTGATCAGCCATTGCCACCACACATCAAAGTCATCCCGTGAACAGCAGCTGTACGAGATGCTTACGGCATTACAATTAATGGCGGGCAAAGGCCACAAAAAGCAAGGAGCGTGGTCAAACCTAAGTCTAGAGCCAGCGGTGGCCGTGGGAGGGACTCGGGCAGGACTCAGCAGGGCGGTCATGGTGCAGGAGGGTGGCCAGGACCCCACGCTAGCCCACGCTCCTAACTATGTGGCACAACGCCACGCTGCCCTGGCAGCCAAAATTGAAAGACACAGAACAAAAGAGTTGGTTACAGAGCCATTGCCAGAGGAGACGCAGGCTCAGCTTCTGCTTTTGCTGGGCAAAATACGGAGGGTGCAGCAAAAGCAGACCATTTCTGGTGCAGTCCTGGGTGGAGATGTTCAAAAGCATCAGGTGAGGCTTGCGGCTGCCAGTGCTCTCGGCTCCTGGGAGCTGCTGCCTGCTGAAAGAGTGGACTTTTTAAAGCCTGCTCACTGCACTGGTGGGGCTGCCCAAAGCAAGCCGGGGAGCAGCGACACATCAGATGGCCACGTGTCCCACACCTCTTCCCAAACAGCAAGGAAGAGGAACAAGCTAATGAGGCCCTCTCCCTCCCCAGCATCTCCATCTGGCAGAGCTCATCTCTGAGGCACTTCATTTATTTAATTATTTTATATCAGATTTACACCTAAATTGTGTTTTACCTGCACTTTCTCAGCTTTCTCCCATCCTGCAGGATTTCCTACACATAAGCCACGAGCAGCTCCTGCAAGCTGCATGGGTCTGGGAGAGCTGTGAGCAGCAGCTCCAGATGCCCTTGATCTCTGGCAGCCATGCTGAGAGCTTGCTTCACTGCTTCTGAAGAGTTGGGAGACAAGTGGAACCCTCTGTCAAGAGGGACACAGCATCACACGAACTTGGGAAACAAGGAGGGGCACAGGGCTCTTGGCAGCCTCATAGAGATCAGTACACAAATGCCACCACCACGACCAGCCTTTTATTCCTTGAAGAATAAAAGAAACAGAGCCCTTTGTGCCTGTCAGTGAAGGCACAAATTCTGGCATTTGACCCCGGGAATTTGGCCTGCATTTCCACTAGAGCTGACCCATTAACTGCCACGGGGACACCCACGCTGCCCCAACACGTGGGGTCAGGCGGTGCCGAACTTCAGTTGGTAGGTGGTACTGCAGAATGAGCTGAGCATAGCCACAGCTGTCCATGACAGCAACATGGAGACTAACTCTGGTGAAGTAACACCTCCAACCATAGCCTGAGTGACAGATGTGAAGATGTAATTTGAAGTGGGTTCATGAGTTTAAGAGCACCAGACAGAAGCTGCTCTGGGAAGCACACCCAGCAACACCAAGGAACACAGTGGCAGTCCAGGAGCTCTACACTTGCATTAGCAGTGCTGTAACGCCTCCTCCAAGTTGGTGATGCACAGACACGTCCTGATGCAACTCGCATCCCAAAAACATCACTCCTGAAGGACACTCCCAAGCCAGCAAGCACTCATCTTGTGGAGGCACTTTGGGTAGACCTGTGTGGAGTGGTGGCAGGCTCGGCAATACGTATTGTACGGGCTCCAACCACGACAAGCTCTAGAAATGTCCTGTTCTCAAATCCAGACATGAGGGGCTACAAGCCAGAGCATGCACAGGGTAACCCCTGACAATAAGGACTCTTACTCCAGGAGATCAGAGAGTTTATCCACCAACACTCTGGTGTTAGATTAGGACATTCACTGTACCCCAACCACTTCACCATCCATCATCATTCACTAACACAGGCTGGGCTTCAACCACTGACATGACAATCCTCCATATCCCAAAGTGTCCCTACTAAAGCTGATTTAAGCTTGCACTGAAAGGTCAATAGCTTCTGCCTCATCAATCAGCTATCTCAGCCAGCTTGAATGAACTCTGCAGCTCCACAGTATTTATCCTCACCTACTACAGTATGACACAAACACAAGATGGCAAACCAACTAACACAACTTCTGCTCATAATTTCTGCATAATTTTCCTGTCTTGTTCTCATCCTCTGGCCCCGAGATTTACACAGCAGCCTGTGAAAACCAATACACAACTGGGTTTCCTGCTTTCTTACTGGGACCAGACATCACCACACTGGTGGCAATCACTGAGGAAAAACCTGCTACAACAGGCTGTCCCAGGCTGGAATTGGTACAAGAGAAAAAGTGAGTATACTGCAGGATTTAGTGGTAACATCTGCTGGTTGATGAGCCTGCTAAAACTACTGCTCGAGAAACACAAATTACAACTTAAGGGTACAAGACCGATCCATGATTTCGATTTCTTTTCATTATGGCAGGAGAGAGAAAAATATAAGGAACAAGAGACACTGCAGTAGTTGAGAATCTATCGTAGCCCAGCAATGTCCTCATTTTATAGTGTTAGCTCATCTTGACGTCACAATGCAACAAACTAATGGCCTATAAACAGAGAAAGGTGGATCCCACAAAAACAAGTAAAATAAATGCTACTACCTAAACTTTACCCCCATAGCCAGTGCAGAGGTATAGGGTTAAAAATGAAATAAAGAAAACAAAAGAAAAAAGAGAAAAGGTTGCAGACCAAAGATGAGAGTACATCTCAAAGATACAATGCTTCTCAGCTTAACCAAGAGTCTGAGATCAACATGCTGAGCTCCACCACAAGTTATCCAGGCTCAACAATTTACAGCTTTGTCCTCTGCATCCTGCTTCACCCCACACCCAAAGGAAAAAAAACAAACCAAAACCAGGCATGTTGTGCCAGACCAAAAATAGTTTTGGCGAAGCGGGCTGAAAAACACTCAGGTAGCAGGAGATAACATCTGCCCAAAACAAGAGCCATCTGGCACCAAGGAAAAAGCCACATGGAAGTTTATGCACAACTAGTGAGCTATCCATAAAAGGAAAAATCCCTCCCCTTTGGAGTTATCAGCACAGCCAACCCAAAAATGAACTCACAGAAGAAACAGAAAATGCTTCACACCAGCGCACTACAGGAGCCCAAGTCCTTCAGCACCAGTGCGAGAAACCCCAGAAGATGGTAGACTCATCCTGTCCACACAGGAGGAAAACCAGAGGCTCTGACAGGTTAACCAAGAAGCCCTGGGAATTCCATCCTTAACTACGCTTTCCTATTTTCTTCTTCAATTTGGATAAAACCAAAGGCTGCAGACACACCTCTGAAGTCTTCTCAAGTACCTGATAAGCTCTGGCATAATAGATATTAAATTGATTACTTTCAACTGGTTTTCTTTCTTTACACACAACCCCCTCCACTGACTTTTAATTAAAACCATCCATACACTTGATTTATCAAAAAGTCTTTCTTGGACAGATGAAGTACTTCAAAGTAGAGTGCTTTAAGCTATGAAAGAAGCAATGAAATATCTATTTTTGATAAAAGAAAGCCTACACTGATAAAACCAAGTAACTTCTCAGACAAGAAAGAAATTCTGTTTCAAGAGTTTCAGTGATCTCTGCTGCCAGCCATGCCCTTGCTGTTCTAGAGGATCTAAAGCATCTCTCTCCACACCTTCCCAAAAGCCAGAATCCTTTCGGGCGGATGGGTGTGCTGCAAATCTGCCCCGGCACAGTTTTCCCAGCCTCTGCTGTTTTGGCCAGGGCAGAGCCAGCAGTAGCTCAGCTATGACACAGGAGAGCTCAAATGCTCAAAGCTGGCAACAAGGAAAGTTGCAGAGGACAACACGATCCTGTTTACAGGATTTAGAGGCTGAGATATCGACTCAGTTTTAACTCTGAGGTCCACATCTTTTCATCTTTCGTGATCATAGAGTATATTTAGCTCTGGTATGTAGCTTGCTCCCATCTGTGGGGAACAAGTTCTTCATGTAAGTCATATTTAGAAGTGACCCAGTGTCCTTGCTACCAAATTATCAGGACAACAACTGTCTATTTCCCTCGCTGGTGTTCTCAGCTCAGAGGCAGGCCGGTCAGAGCTGCATTTATCATTTGAATTACCGGGCATGTGTTTAATACTACGAGTTAGGGACCAGTATGCAACAGCTGCGCGAGGGAAAGATGAGATCAAGTACAAGTTGGACTGCTCTGAAAATTCAGACACATGCAGGAATCTGCCACACTGGGACTACGTGGCACCAGCCAGCTCAGAACAGGAGAATTTTGCATCTGCCACTCCCCAGACCCTGCAACAAGGGGAAAGGACTTTGGTCTCTGCTGTGAAGGAGGCTGCTCTCATGCTGGTGAGGATGAACAGTAAATCCTCCAAAGGCAATGGAAGCACACACAGAAGACAGGACAACTCGAGTCACGTGCTGTGAAGACAAAGCTGGAGCCAGCTCAGCTTGGCTCTCCATCACAGGCAGGCCTGTGCCCTCACTGCACTGGAATGGCCCATGGAACCCTTCACCCAGAGCCTGTCCCTTGCAAAAGGTTACTACTGCCTTGAGCGTGGCACACTATTTATGTAGCCAAGTGTAAGGTCAGCATAGCAGACCATGTTCTCCTTTTGTATCGTTTTACAGGCCTATACTAGATGCAGGACATGACCAAACCACCCAAAACAAATGCATACCAAGCCCTTGGGTCTGATATCAGCAATTTCCACCTTGAAGTAGATGCTCAAGAAAACTCGCTAAGCCATCTGATCTGCTTATAAACACAGGTTTAATCAGGAAAAAAAAACCTCTTTCTCACTGACAAGCATTTGGTCTGGATAGCAGTAACCATGCCCAGAAACTAGCAGCTGAAGCCATTTGGAAAAATAGATTTGAATGTTTCTTAGGAAATCCCCCCCAAAAAGCTTTCATGTTACTGGCACAGGATGAAGAACAGGTGCCGGGTGTGCCGGCCCCACGGAGCCTCTGGAGAGCAGCCCAGCAGGCTGGGGTCCTGCCGCCCGGCAGATTTCTGGGGGGAGCTGGAGCACAGGGGATGCCAACTGACAGCAGCTGAGCAGAGCAGGGCCAGCCTGCACCGGTTTATAAGCATAACCACAGAAAAGATGAAAGTTTGTTTCCTTTTATTTTTAACCCAGTAGAGAAGTTTTAAGGATGAACAGCTGCAAGAGAGGGTGGGCTGACACAAAAAGGGACTTTCTTCACTTCCTAACTGCAGCAGCATCAATGCATGACACTTCGAACTCAAAAAGACATTTAACCCCAACGCTGCCAGAAACCAAACGTGAGGCAGAGTCAGGGGGGGCAATCAAAATAAGCAGCTACACAAGGATGGGCAACAACATCCCATGTGCAGATATGGAAAGAGCTAAATCCTGCTGCAAGAGACACTGTAGGATTTCCAAGAGCTCAGTCACTTACTCAGTCACTGGTAGATCTCCCACACAGATAGCTCCTTCGCTGAGGCACAGCCACAGGAATGCATCTGCCATACGCTGCTCGCATCCAGAGCTGCAAGCACGGCTGTGAAGAGAAGCAGGGAATCCCTGTTCCCTCTACAGACTCAAGCCTGTCTCAAGCACTGTAGTCACAGAGGAGAGGACCGAGAGATGGGCACAAAGCTGCTCTGCCACGTCACCATGTACTCCTGGTCAGGTGGTTTACATAGTTGCTCCTAGCAGCTTCCAAGAAGTTTCATACGTTTCTCAAAATTTCATGAAAGGCATACAGGTGCAAGAAGAGACAGCTCCAAAGGTCTCCCTCTTCTCTGATCTCTTCTCTGATCACAGCTCTGCACTGGCTGGAGGCTGCAGGGACACACTGTGGCACTGCCAGCTGCCTCCAAGCAAAGCGCGCTCTGTAAGCTTCGGGCTAAGTCCTCAGGCCTAATGCTGCTTCCCTAAACGCGGAAGCCAAATCTCTGAGTCACTCTGATACAGAGGCATCCTTTGCCCCGCAATACTGTTAAGACCTCCAGTTAGACAATCCAGAGACTACTTTTCACAACAGGATTTACTACCGACTCCTCGCTGTCGGCTGTGCGAGTGCCTCCCCTGCCAGGACAGCGGGAGGAAGGAGAGAGGCTCTTCATGGTTTCTCTTTCTGTTCCGCATACCCCAGGCAATATTTACAGTTGCATTTGTGTGCCTGGGGCTGGGAAGCCTTCAGTTTATAAATAATCCTCACTGATGTTTGGGTAATTTTCACAGTTTCCATTCATTTCAGGTTTCACCAAAAGCTGCATTTTGGGGCTTAATAGCTGGAACATGACTGGATGGTGTTCTCTCATTTAACTGCCTAACAGTTAATGGGTTGTTCACTCATTTCTTCCTTGCCAAGTCCAGCCTGCACACCTAGTACCCCACATCCCATAATTATCTTTTGGAAACCACATGCCAACCCCCGGGCACAAACTCTTTGCAGATACATCAACTGCAGGAGGGAGAACTGGGCAACAGCTTACACCCTGGGCAAAGCAGACAAACCCCTGAACTTCACTTGGGGGAACATAAGGATCCACTCCACATGGTGCAGAGCAAACGGACAACAGCAATTTGATGAAGCTTCCAAAGACAGACCCTGATAAGCTCCTCATCTACCTTCAAGTCCCACAGAGGGCCAAGAAAACTGTGGGTTCAAGGGAATGTAAGAGTGGAGCCTGGCAGGCTCTTAATTTTGTTGGTCTACTGACGAAACAAATAGAGAACTGACAGCCAAGCTCTTTTGCTTGACTGAGCACCTGATGCTTTTGCTCAGAAGCCACAGAGTAGCCACAGTCATGGTGCTCAGGTAAAACGGCTCTGCGTATTGCCAAACCCACATTTCCAGTGATTCTGCTGCAGCAACAACTGAATGCAACAAAGCCATTTACCAATGCTTGCAAATAATGATATATAATCCCCTCCCTCCAACCCTCCCGTCTCCTGGCAACTGATAAATAATTTATAGTGCTCTCTGTTGTATGTGCTAACTGGAGCTCTGCTGGTTTAATGATGAAACCAAAGCCTAAGAACTGGAACAGTAACTGTCTACATCACAAGGAACATGTCGTCAGTTGATCCCACACTCCTCTGTATGTGAAACTAAAAGCACACTGCTCAAAAAAAAACTTATGCTTTCCAGAGCTGCAGGGCTGCAGCTGCTGGGCAGGAACAGCCCCCACAGAACAGCAGATAATCTACAAGAGGAACAGGCGTGTGTCGGAGCTCCTGCCAACACGAGGAGTTTAACGTGCTTCACCATTTTGCTCTTTTCTGTTACGATGTGTGGTAAAACTCATTAACAGGCTGGCTTTATTATCAGCTTCTCTCGTACACTCCTGTGCAGTTTGGAACGCCTCTGAGATACACATCTCAAAGGTACCACTACTTCCTACTACTTAGTCCTACTTTGAGGACTAAGAAAGCTACTGTAGTTTCCACGTGAGGAGAACTATTAAGAAGCAGCATCTTGTCTATGTAACTACTGTGGCTCTTGTACCAAAAGGATGAGAAAAAAAGAGAGACCCTTCATTTCATGACAGATGTTCTTTGAGTCTTTCCAACAGAGCAGTAATCACTTACAAAAACTGGCATGTTTGAACCCTACACAGCACACGTACACTAGGCGTGCACTATTGTGGCAACACAGTCTCTTACATCCATAAACTCACTGGAATATTACCCAGGCATTTGGCAACTGCAGTCATAAGAGCAGATGAGTGAAAGTTTCTGTTTTGTTGTTAGCAGATTTTTTTCTTTAAACAAAAAAAAAGCACAAAAAAAACACCACCAAAAAACCTACCCCAAAAAAACATGAGCAGAAAGCAGGAAAGGGATGAAGTACTTCTGTTGACAAAGGCCAAAATCCCATCTATTTATATTAGAGGGACACAAAAACCACAACAGAGCAGTACTCAGAAGCTTTAAAAAAATGCACCTACTTTCTTAATGCTCTTAGAAAATAATAATAAAAACCCCCTATCAATATTCACTTTCTGAAATGGTGTAAAAAAAGAACTGCATCAATCATTAAACAGTTAAATGAAGGCAGTATGACAGTCACTATTGTTCTCGTGAAGCACACTTGTCTTTTGCCGAGCAGCTGCCAGATCCTATTAGATGTATAAAAAGAGGACTTTTCTAACTGAGTAGGGATGGTATAAGCTATTGAAAACAGCAGACAAAAGCCCACTTTTGCAGACTATTCAAGCCTTGTATAACATCTGTCCAAAATCAATTTTTGACCTAATGTTACTTTCATTAAGTAACAGACTTTAGCTCCAATGCAATTTGTTTTCTAGGATAAAACTGTATCCTAAGCATTATTACGTGGGAAACGGCACAGAGGAAGCACAAGATCTTATTTAAGAAACATGAGAACAGAATTTGCTTAATTGTTTTGACACCTTAGGTATTATAATAGAGAAACTACTTTCCATTTATTTGAATGCCTGTGAATTCTTGATGTTGGCAAAGCAGCGAGCAATGAATTGAGTTTATTATGACTAAGATTTCCTGAAGATAAAGGAGGATCTTTGGGAATTACATTAAAGCTGACAAACGCACAAAACTTCTGAAATCTTCACCAGAAACAAAGTACTCCAAACATTAACAACAGCTGTTGAAACTGTCCACTCTTGACAGCTAAGGCTGCTTTCACGCATTTTAAGTAACGAGGAAGTTGATTCATGAATTTTATTTCAAACAAACTGTTAAGAAACATTTCCACTTACCCAAAGGGTCTCTGAATGAAGGCTGGATGTAGCTGCTGCACACCTATGGTAAAACCTAAAAAAAAAAATTCATAAAAAGAAATATTAATGAATTGCATTCATTGTACCATTCAACTTGTAATATACATGCGTCATTCCTCCTCAGACCACATGTATATGCATTTTATCTGCGATGCATGCGAGCAAATTCAGAGCCCCACTTAGAAACAAGTTAATTTTAATATGCGTATGTGATATGCATGAGGACCAGATGGGAATTCAGATTGAAGAACAGTGTGAAAGTGCTGGTACTGCACAGATAATGGGGTATAATGCATTATTTTACACACTAGGTACAGTGGTCATTAAACCAAAGGGCAAAACGATGAACTGGATCTTACTGTTAATAGCGATGTAACAAGAAGGGTCACAGGAAAACAGATTAGTCATGGAAGAAAACAGCTTCAACTCAGTTATACGAACTTAGGTGCATAACAGGGACAAGTAAGAAGATACAGAAGAGAGGTAACTGGTTGTCCTCAGTCAACAATCGGAGCTGTGAGGGATAAGCACGCACTATCAGATCAGATGAATCCAGCCTGAGTAACTTGTTTCCTCCTCTTACAAGTTAGACTGATAGAGAAAGGGACAGAAACCCCAGGATGCCTCACCAGTTTGAATGCTCCTTGGTTTTGCTCCCAAATATGCCAGGTTCACATTCGCCTTCCTGCCATCAATGATGGGGTTTGGGTCTTTGCATGCTCTTTCAGCTGCAGCTCTGTCTGCCATGGTCACCTGGAAATAAGCACAGACTTGTTTGTAGCAACAGCGCTTCATGTACACTCCAGCAAGAGACACTAAGTGGAGTTTATTTATTGTTCTATTTTGAATCAGGAGCTAAACACCGCTTCATGAAGCTTCGCTTGTATGGCAAGATGGGAAGGGCTCCTGGGGACTTGACAGAAAAGAGGACTCCCCCCCTCGCCAAGTGACTTCGCTAGGCTGTCGCCAGCCTTTTGCCCTCGCCTTTCCATCTCCTCCGCCGTGCTTTTTTAAGAAGTTGGCGGAGCCGGTCCCAGCGCTCCCCGAACAGCGGCAGCTCGGGGGGGGGCTGGCAGCCGAGGCTCCGCGGAAGAAGCGCGGAGCAGACCGAAGGAGGCACAGCCCGCGGACAAACAGGGCGGAGGGACAGGGGGAAAGAGGTGCTGAAATGAACGGCCGCGGCCGGCACCGGGGACTTTCCTCCCGAAGCCCCCACTCCAGCCTTTGTCTTGGCCGAGCCACCCTGCTCCCGCCCGCACCGGGCACAGCCTCCCGGGCAACCAGCGCGAAGAGGCAGGAGCGACGGGACGGGCGACAGCACCGAGCCGCTCGGCTGCCCGGGGGTCCGCCGGTCCGTGGGCTCCGCTGCCGGTCCCCCTTCCCGGGGTGGGGGGGGGGTCTAGGGGTCAGCCCCGCCGCCCACCACCGCGGCGCCCGGCCCGCCGGGAAGCGGAGCGGGACGCGAGGGATAGACGCGCGGAGCGGCACTTACAAAGCCGTATCCTCGGGATTTGCCGGTCTGCCGGTCGGTGATCACCACCGCCTCCTCGATGTCCCCGAAGACCTCGAAGTACTTCCTGAGGGAGGAGTCGGTGGTGTGGTAGGGCAGCCCCCCGACGAAGATCTTGGTGAAGGTGGTGTCCTTCTGCACGGTGTGCATGGTGCCGGGCGCGGCCGGTCCCAGCCGGCATCCACCCCACGCCGCCGGCGACGAGAATAAAGACCCCCCCCCGCACCCCCCCTCCGAGCCCCCGCGGCGGCCGAAGGGA
>WTSP01007647.1:0-16167 GCA_025331215.1 Actenoides lindsayi
CTCTGATCATCCTTGTGGCCCTTCTCTGGACACGTTCCAGCACATCCATATCCTTCTTGTAATAGGGACTCCAGAACCGGATGCAGTACTCCAGGTGAGGTCTCAGGAGAGTGGAGTAGAGGGGGAGAATCACCTCCGTCAACCTTCTAGCCACACTTGTCTTGATGCAGCCCAGGATACGATTGGCCCTCTGGGCTGTGAGAGCACACTGGTGGCTCACGTTGAACTTCTCATCCACCAACATCCCCAGGTCATTTTCTTCACAGTTGCTCTCAAACCAGTCACTGCCCAGCCTATACTGGTGCTTGGGATTGCTCCAACCTTGCATTTGGCCTTGTTGAACTTCATGAGGCTGGCATGGGCCCACTTCTCCAGCCTGTCAAGGTCCCTCTGGATGGCATCCCTTCCCTCCAGCATGTCAGCCGCCCCACACAGCTTGGTGTTTTTGGCAAACTTGCTGAGGGTGCACTCAGTGCCACTGTCCATGTCACTGACAAAGATGTTAAACAAGGCTGGTCCCAGTACTGATGCTTGAGAGACTCCACTTGTCACTGATCTCCACTTGGATACTGACCCATTGACAACCACTCTTTGGGAGCGGCCATGAAGCCAGTTCTTTATCCAATGAATTGTCCATCCATCAAATCCATATTTGGTCATCTTGGAGACCAGAATGTCATGCTGGACAGTGTCAAAGGCTTTGCTCAGGTCCAGGTAAATGATGTTGGTTGCTCTTCCCCCATCTATTGATGTTGAGACCTTCTCATAGAAGGCCACCAGGTTAGTCAGTAATGATTTGCCCTTGGTGAAGCCATGTTGGTTGCAGCCAACCACTTTGTCGTTATTCATCTGCCTCAGTAGTGCGTCCAGGAGGATCTGCTCCATGATCTTACCAGGCACAGAAGAGAGGCTGACTAGTCTATAGTTCCCGGGTTCATCCACCTTCCACTTTTTGAATATGGGGGTTATATTTCCCCTTTTCCAGTCAGTGGGCACTTCACCAGACTGCCATGACTTTTGGAATAGAATAGATAGCAGTCTAGCAACCTCATCCGCCAGTTCTCTCAGCACCCGTGGGTGTATCCCATTGGGTCTCATGGTCTTGTGCACTTTCAGGTTCTTCACATGGTCTCGAACCTGATCTTCACTTGCAATGGGCAGTTCTTTCATCCAATGCCTGCCATCAACTTTTGTGACTCTGGGGGTGTGGCTGGAGCCCTTGCCAATGAAGACTGAGGAAAAGAAGTCATTGAGGACCTCAGCCTTCTCAGCATCACTTGCCACCAGTTCTCCAGTTTCTTTTCTGAGGGGGTACAGATTTTCCTTCATTAAGTAAGAGGTGCTCATTTCATCTACAGATATCAGAAGGAGCAAGAACAAATCCTCACTTCACTACTACTGTTCTCAAACATCTTGTTTCATAAACATGTAGTCAATATTTTAAAAATAAAACTTTCCTACAAACTGTGGTAGCATATAATTCTTTTTCCTACCAGAATCCATACATTTCCATTGAAGGGGGTTAACCACAAAGCCTCTCTCAAATGACTATCATCTGTAAGGAATGTGCACATAAATATTGCATTCTTCTCTGGGAGCTTGCTTTAGAAACTATAATATCCTCAACCAAAAATAACAGCTGTCCAGCCTTCCTTCCCACCCCCCACTTTTTTAAAAAATAAAATGTTTCCCATTTTCAAGACATCTACTTCTGTCATGAGGAGAAATACTAGATACAGAATCTTATGTCATTATTGACCCATGACGCCTCTTAAAATTACATTTAACATACTGAAGATAATTAAAATTATTTCTTGATTCCTCTTCTATACACACTGTGTCACATACTGTCACACATGATATAGTGATATATCTACACCTGTAAAAATAATTGGAGAAAGATCAAAATCTGTTATATTCACTTGTACCTTTTGTGCAAAACACAAACTGTGTTAGTTCCTCGGTTGTATAAATTTTAGCTATTGTTTCACTGCTACCAATGGCGAGTCATATAATTTATGTGAAAGATATGATATGGTTGTCTACTATTAATCTACATTTTATCAGATGCAAATCTTGAATCAGCAGTTCACCTAGACAGATAAATAGAATGCGTGAAGAATAACTACCAATGACTTGTTGAGTAAACCCTCATGCACCATGGATTCCTGTTATTACGTACAAACATAACATATACTAAAGGATATTTTAATTATGCAAAAATAAATAAAAACTAGAGTAATATCAGGAATTATTTCCTGTGAACCTTATTACCTACAGATTTTCCTAACTGTGCATCACAAATCTTGTCATGAACTCAGTTTAAGGAGAGTATTTATTCCAATTTGGTTTGTATAATCTGTGTTGAAAATGAAGTAAAATAATTTTACTTTCATTTCTGCTCCACATACATACACATCATCTGATATTTATTGAGATAGTAGGATAGTATTCTGTGTAATTTAAGAAATTAAATTGGGCTTTAAGGTATGAATTTTACTTCACTCTCTCAGTCCTAGTAATTTCTTTAACATTGGTAGAGAAGTTTAGTGCAGATAAAAACATTTTGAGACAGGAAATACAAACATAGATGTGTTTGAACTGTATCAGAATTTAAAGCATCTATGCAGTTGCTGCATTTTGGTTTTTTCCTCACTGTGAAGTCCTCTAGCTGAAGGTGCCAGTGCAGGATTAAAACTAGTTTGAGAGAGATTCTAATAAAACTTATAAAATATACAAGTCTAAATAGGTGCATAGAACAGTGGAATAATGCACTTGCTTTAAATCAAGTGTTTTATAAGTGATTTATTCTAAAATTTCTCTCTGAATAGCAGAAATGTGTTAAGTAAAATCAGATCTGTTGCTGTAATCTTTTAAGTGCTTTATTTGAAAATAATGAACACCGTTACTAAAGAAGCATTGGAACACAAGTATAAAGATAATGGTTTGATATCCACCAGTGTCTCCAAATGAATGTGGAGTAAAAGCAAAACTAGGCTCAATGGTAAAATCCATACTCTGGATAATAAGTTATCCAGATGCTGTATATTAGCTAAGGCAGTTAGATTGCAGGACTACTAACAAACAGTGGAGTTAGCTTTGTAATGAAATAAGTTTTATTCTCACCATCTTTTTGCGTATGTTCATCTTAAAGTAAGGTAACATCAACATGGCATTTGCCAGTAACTCTGACTTAGACTCAGCTTTATTGTTTTATAATTTGTCATCACCTCCTTTAAAATTTTCCCATATTATAGGAGGAAAGACAGCAAAACTCGGCTGGACTTTGGGTCAGCAATTGTGGCATAAAAATGCCTTAGTTGAAAAAGATGCTCTATAAAAAGTTTCCCACTCTCTTCTTTATAATTCAAGACCATACACCACAGTAACTTAGCTTGCACCAAAGAAGAATAAAATACAATTTTACCTGAAATATCCAGAATCTGAGGTGTTCCATCAGTGCTCCGTGCAACACACCCCTCCCCCCCCCCCCCCCAAGAAATCCTAAGAAAAGCCTCTTTTGAAATGAAGCAATGATCAGATATTGATTACAGAAATAGATAGGCCATTTTAAGATATTACTGGTGTTCCTGCTTTGTTATTGCCAGTCTACTGGAAACCTGTAAAGCTCACATAATCATCTCACATCATCTTCCATGCAAAGACATCTGAGTTAGTTTAAATACTGTTCCCCGTGTAGGATAAACTAACTGGACTGACTTTGAAAAGAAATAGAAAAGCAAATAAAATTGTTATACATTGAGCATTTCTGATGTCTTTTTCTTCTTCTATTCAAGTTGTTCTATTACTTAAGGGACTCCAGCCATTTTTCAACCTGAATAATACATGCATGGATATTATTTAATGAAATTGTAGATAATAATTTCATTAATTGAAATAGTGCGAACAATGTTTTACAAGACCAAAATATAATTTCTAAGAGCTTAGTACCGTGACTGTCAAGCAATTTCTTTCATAATATTTGCAATTATCATTATCTATTCTGTTCAGTTTCACCATTAAGATCTAGTGATTATCAGAATATTCATTAAACTATCCACATTCATACTTACGGAACTGCCATGCATTAGATGACAGAGATGATAATTCTTTTCTGAAAATAGTGGACAACTGAAGTAAGAAGTAATTAGCAAGCACCTAGCACAATGTCAAATCAAATCATTATGAGAAAATAATCCTCAAAGCATATGTTTCTTTTCACAGGTACTCTTTGTCAACCAGAGACAGCCACTCCTAGAGGCTGAGTCCATTTTATTTGACATTTACAGCTATGTGGTAGCTGCGTTATTTGGAACAAGAACATTAAGCCTTAAATCAAAAGTTTACAAATGCAATATCAAAATCATATACTATATCACTCTTTTTTATTTTATTTAAAAACTAGAGTATATTCATTTAGTGGGCTGTCTGTTTTCCTAGTAGGCATTTATTTGTGTTGTGGAGATATCTTAGAATTGGTGGGCTGTAATTTATAAAATTGACTGCCTCGGTATATCCTAAAATATCACAGTATAGAATGTTTCCTATATTTTCATAGTCTCTGATCATTTCAAATCTGTGCTTTCTCCATAATTTTCCCAAAGAACTAGAGAAATAGAATAATGATCAGTTTTTAAATTCAACTACCATAATAAATAATAGTTTTCAGAGTAAGCATTTAGTTTAATAGAATTCTGGAATAGAATTGGCTAGCAATTGAATTCACTTTCAGGAATCCTGATTAAAATTTCTCAAGAAATATACATGGAAGCTTAACAGCCTCCATTGAACAATTCTTTTGCTTTGGCTGTTGGTTTGAGGTGGGGCGTGAAGGGGGATTTTAAATATAGGACCAGATTACGGTGCTTTTTCTACATGTGCTATTTACTACAGGACCACTCTTCTTTGTGAATATAAGGATCCCAGTACATATGAAATATAAACAAGAATGTATCTATACACAGTAAACATGGTCTGCAATGCTTCTTCATGGGAACAAATAAAGCTCACAGGACTGCCCACATGTGTGATCTGCAGCCACAAAAAGGTGGAAATGAATTAACTACATGCTTTCACCTATTTGTTTGACTTACTACCTGAGCATTTGTTCACCAATTTTAGAAAATAGGGTAGGATGTCTACTGGCTAAACAACTGAATGAATTTTTAGCTATCAAAATAGTCTATATCATAATCTCCGTCACTCTGTGATATTTAACAATGAAAGACATGATTTCATCCCTTCATCATAGATGTGTTTCAAACTTTTAAGTATATTGCATTTACATTTTATCTTTAAATTCTGTAGAGTGAAAAATTGTTCAAGCGTATTTGTTGAATGTTTATGTTTTTTAGCAGGTAATAGTAGATAAAAAGAGGATGTCACTTTGAAGATGTGAACAGTAAAAATGGACATATTTTGCTTTTTTTTTACATGCATGCAAATAATTCTTAATAACCCTATTGCATCCTCTCATACTTTATCAGAATTATATCCCATGTATCAGTAAGTAATGTGGCATGGGAACTTTTTTATGCCTGATATAAATCAATGATGGCTGCCTTAATTTAAAAGCTGAGTGATGATAAGATGCTGTGACTCAATAAATTCAAGCTTCTAATATTATGCAGAAGAACATAAAACCTGTTTGTGCATTATAATGTAGCAATAATGTATCTCCTCCTAATCACTGGCATACATATCTTTTCTAGCTTGCCTATAGCATGCATAATAAAAAGTTTGCAAAATGTAGAGAAATCCTTATTTTCATATACCTGCATTATGAATCCCTGCAGCTATTACAAAAAAATACTAAAATCCTTAAACAATGAGGATAAAATACAATTTATAGAATAAATTTTCTTATTATTACCTTTGAAGATAGCATCAGTTGTCTACATGGACCTATAAAATGTTTTAAGGGTTGAAAGATACACCTTTAATGCACTTATCTTTCCTTTCTTAATAAAAGATAAAACAACAACAGCACTCTGAATAATAAACAAACAAAAGCAAGCAATAACTTACTACTTGCCTAAGTTGACCTCAGGTTTAAGAATCAAGTATTGCTTTTTGTTGGCTCTGGCATTAACTAAGCTAAATTCTAAAGCATATTGATCTAATTGTGTTCAAGTGAAGTGACACTGATTTGCGCTATTTGCAGATCAGGGCCCTTACAGGACTAACCACCTGCTCATGTTTCAGAATTAACTGAGGATAAGACTGATCATTTTGTAAGTGTTTAATAGAGGATTGGCTACTGCCTAGTTCTTTTTGACCTTGTCTCTTTAACACTGTGTAGATATCTCAGTGGGAGAAGAAAGGGGAATAGAGAAGGTGGAACAGGATGATAAGGAAGCTGTGATATATTCTAGTGCCAGAAATTAATCATTTAATATACATTCAGTGTGAACTTTGTGATCTGTGGGTGATGTATGGATGTTTATTGTAGTTTTTTAGAAGTACAGTCTCAAGTTTATAGATCAGCTGGAAAAGAAGAAAAAGTACAGATTATTGTAATGTACCTAAGACAGTGAGAGGGAGGGGGATATTTTTTCCTACACTGGCATCACTTAACAAAGAATATTTTTGAGGGGTTTCTTCAATATAAATCATGTCATTCTAGTTCAAAGCAACAAATTCAAACAAACTTACAAAATATACAAACTAGTAAGTTCAGGATACTAATTTAGATATGGTTGTTTACATTCCCACCTCATTTTGCTCAGTGTGAAATGTTGAAAGCGATTGTAGAGACCACAAGCATTTTGGTCCTGGCTTTAAGTAAAAGTAACAGTGTAGAAAGGGAGTTATTGCCTAACTTAACGAAAGCTTTTGCAATAATCACATTTTCTTTTGAACAGATGTTTCATACACTTAAAAAATTATTTACTGTTGGAATACATTAATAAAATTTATATTATTTTTTTTTTAGCAGTAGAAGGGAATAAAGGATCTCATAAATATGCTACAGGTAGTGTTTACAAAATCTGCTAATGATCTTACCAATAGAAGCTAGATTATGGAATGCATTTTGCATCAGGTGTATGCCCATGGCAGCCATTTTACAAAGAGTCCTGATAGATGTTAGTTTTTACTTTTGGATCTGCAGTTCTTCGTTTAGAAGAGCATGTATTATTCTGGGGAATGAATCTTCCAGTGGGTGCTTTTACATATAGTGGTTTTTTTGGTTTTTTTTTTTTTGTTTGTTTGTTTTGTTTTGTTTTGGTTTGGTTTTAGTTCTGTGAATCTTCTTTAAATGTGCACATTTCAGTTATGAAAAAAGTGTTCTGGTGATTTCAAGCTTAAGTATGTAAAACTCTCGAAAGAATCCGTGATAGCTAGTTTCCACTGGGGTGTGATCCTAAAAATGTCACCTGTATTTATATGATGAGGTACTCTTCCACCTTTAAACACTGTTTGTGACCTAAAGCAAGTCAAGTTTTAGATTGACTGCAAAGATAAATATACTTCTTTTTTTAGTGCTGCAGCAGAGCTAAACAAAATGACTCAAGTGAAATGTTCAGGTCTGATATTTGTATGATACCACTATTGAGAAAGAGAGTATAGGAAATATTTTACAGGAAGTTTATTTAGAGACTGCAGGGTCCAGTGCTGGTACTGTTCAAGACAGTGAAAAATTTCCGATTAATTAATGTTATGAGAAGATCAGGTACAGAACAGCTAACTTCTATTAGATTTTATTGCTTTCCTCTTGGGCTGTTTAAGAAACATAGTAACTTTTAATTTTCCCCTGCCCTCCAGTGTGTTTGCAAGATTCACCCTTGATGAATAGTACATGTAATCAAGGACTACGACTGGTGAACATCCCCCACTGTGGTTCTGCTGTGAAAGGATTGAACCTTTGCACACTGGGTTACAAAGCCATCATTTTGAGGAAGTCAACTGCACCAAAGTGGATAAAGCAAATTCCAAAGCAAAAGCAGCAATGCCTTCTGCTCTGACTCTTCTCCCAGCTAATATTATCCTTCGGTTTAACAGGAAAACAAATCTTGAGGACCTTATTCTGATTTCATATAATTGAAGGTGAAACTCTGAAGCTCAATTTAAGAAAAGATTTTGACATTTCATGTTGCAGAAACTTAACCTCATTAGAAACAAGGACATGGCTATATATCAAGGTCTAATGTTAATTATGTTAAATATAAGCCAAAAATTAATTAAAATATAAGAATTTAAACATTATACTGTTAAGTTGAAAGGAATTCACAGCCCAAAATCTAATGTAAAGATAGAAACTACAGGTATTCAAGCTTCTCTCCATTTTCCCAAGAATCCTGATATTACAAATTTTGATAGATTTATGTTACTGCCAAAAAAGTGGCATCTCTATTACAGGTGAACTCATAAAACAACAGACTTTATTAATTTGCACTACCAACAAGCTAGCCATCTCTTGGAAAAGTTTTGAGTTTTTAAAATTTAGACAAAATTAAATAAGAAATCTGAAGATTTTTCTTGAACTCTTAATCCCTTCCTTTGCCTATCCATTAATTTTCATCCATGAAAGTAGGTGCTAGGCATTAGACTTTTTTTTTTTACAGCTACTCCTTACACATTCCTCATATACTTTTTGCTAATTACAAAATAAATATATCACTTAGAACAGATTTTCCATTCACCAGATTATCATCCTTCAGGTACTAGAATTTTAGAATCATATCATATTCAGAAGAAAATACTTTAGTTCTCTGTGTTTCTTTATTTATCAAAATACTGTGACAAGCCTTGGAGAATAATGTGGGTTTTGAAAAGGAAGTATGAATACAAATGTATATATATTCAGAATGGGATAAGTTTAAATCTACCGAACACAAAAGTAATAGAATTTGAAAGAAATCAGCTGGGATGTAAAAATAATTTACATTGGTTAGTGGGAAGAAAATATCTTCTGGGTGGATTTTTGAGATACATTTCGTATGTTAACTTTCTGAGAATGTTTGGGGACACAATGTTACAAATACAGCTAGCAGGGTCCTAGGAAACAATTGTATATTGTGTTCATATTCACCAATATGCCTTAGGTTCTTATGATCATGCTCACATGACACTTCTTTTCTCATATTATTTTAAAATTTGAGCCAACCTTGTAGACAGTTTGCTTGTCTCTCTCACTGTTGAAGAGCAAACAGCCATTTTGTGTGGAAAGTGAAAGAAGTAACATTAGAGAACAGCTGAAAGAAGTGATATTTCATTGTTAATTATACTAGTTATCCAGAGGGGATAGTGGGAAGATTCATGTGAAGTTTGTTTCTTATTGAAGAATAGCTAAATGTCATGAAACATATGTTTTTAAACTTTTGTTAACTCCTGTGTACTTTGCTTGGACACAACTCAAGCCAACCTGTTGGTATGGGTAAGTATATATATATATATATATACACACACATATATCATAGAATCATAGAATAGTATCGGCTGGAAGAGACCTTCAAGATCACCAAGTCCAACCTTATTCCTAGCCCTGTCAAAAACCACTAAACCATGTCCATAAGCACAACATCTACCCAGCTCTTAAACACTTCCAGGGACGGTGACTCCACCACCTCCCTGGGCAGGCCATTCCAATGCCTGACAACCCTTTCTGCAAAGAAATGCTTCCTAATATCCAGCCTGAACCTGCCCTGCTTCAACTTCAGGCCATTTCCTCTTGTTCTATTGCTTGTCACTAGGGAGAACAGACCAACTCCTGCCTCGCTACAACTTCCCTTCAGGGAGCTGTTGAGGGCACTAAGGTCTCCCCTCAGACTTCTTTTCTCAAAGCTAAACAGCCCCAGATCCCTCTGCCTCTCCTCATAAGAGACATGCTCCAAATCTTTTACTAGCTTTGCAGCTTGCCTCTGTACTCTCTCCAGCACCTCAACATCCTTCTTGTAGAGAGGGGCCCAGAACTGGACACACTCCCCAAAGCAGAGTAAAGAGGAATGATCCCCTCCCTGCTCCTGCTGACCACACTATTCCTGATCCAGGCCAGGATGCCATTGGCCTCCTTGGCCACCTGGCCACACTGCTGGCTCATGTTCAGGCGGCTGTCAGTCAACACCCCCAGGTCCTTCTCTGCCTGGCAGATCTCCAGCCACTCCTCCCCAAGCCTGTAGTGCTGCTGGGGGTTGTTGTGGCCCAAGCGTGGGACCTGGCATTTGGCCTCATTGAAATTCATTAAGTTGTCCTTGGCCCAGCAATCTGGCCTATCTAGATCCCTTTGCAGAGCTTCCCTACCCTCAAGCAGATCAACACTTCCACCCAGCTTGGTGTCATGTGCAAATTTACCAAAAGTTCACTCCATCCCCTCACCCAAATTATTGATGAAGGTGGTAAACAGGAGTGGTCCCAGTACTGAGTCCTGGGGAACACCACTCGTGACTGGCAACTAACTGGATTTAACTCCATTGACCACAGCTCTTTGGACTCGTCCATCTAACCAGTTTTTCACCCATATATACATATATATCCATCCAAGCCAAGAGCAGTCAATTTCTCTAATAGAACACTATGAGAAACAGTGTCAAATGCCTTGCTAAAGTCAAGATAGACAACATCCACAGCCAGATGGCGTGTGCCATACTACTTCTAGCTCATGGAGTTCATGCAAATCAACACCACTTCCTGTGGAAATTGGGATTGCCACCCAGACACCTCAAGGGTATAAGGGGACAGAAAAATATTGATCGTGGTGAATCCACCATGAAAGAACTGAAGACTTGGACTGATCCAGGGAGACATCGATGGATCCACTGGTGGTGATAACCTTTTCTCTTTGTCACAATCTCTCTCTCTTACTCACTCCCTAACTCCCCCTATCTTTTCCTCTTTTCTAATAACTCTTTTGTCCTTTTCCTCAAAATTTAGCCATGCTGTAAAGCAGTCACCTACAAAAATTAACACCTTTATACATACTGTTTCTTGATTGTTCCATTAGGGAGAACTAATAAATTGTTTTGTTATTGTTACTTGGAGTCATTGTTGTGACTCAGCTGCCCTGGCTGCCCTGCCATGCAGGGATACGAAAAAGTGATACTCTTCCGGGGTATCACTAAGATTCACCTCCCTCATTGTCCACTGAGTGGGATGAGACAGCAGCCAAGTGGTATTCCATGAGTAACTTTTTCTCCATTCCTGTAGCACTAGTGTGCAGGCCACAGTTTGCTTTCACTTGGAGGAGGTTCTAATACACCTGGAGTCGACTGCCCCAGGAGTGGAAACACAACCCCACCATTTGCCATAGACTGATCCAGTCTGCGCTGGAGAAAGGTGGAGCTCCTGGACACGTGCAATGCATTGATGACATATGGGGTGACATAGCAGAAGAAGTTTTTGAGAAAGGGAAGAAAATAATTCAATTCCTTCTGAAAGCCAGGTTTGTTAACAGAGCCTGTCTACCACATGACCTGGAGGAAGAACAATTCTAAGTGGGGTCCTGTGAAGCAACAAGCCTTAAAACAAATTAAACAGGCGATTGCACATGCAGTAGCTCTTGAGCCAGGAAAAGAACATGCTCTGCACCACAGCCAGGAAGACTAGTCCTCTCAGAAGCCTCTGGCACAGAGCACCTGGGGAGACCTGGGAACAACGCCTAGAGTTTTGGAGCCAGGGATACAAAGGACTTGAGGGCAACTACACTCCAATTGTAAAAGAGATCCTGGCAGCTTATGAAGGAGTTAGAGCTGCCTTGGAAGTGGTCAGGACTGAAGCACAGCTCCTGCTGGCACCCTGACTGCCAGTGCTGGGCTGGATGTTCAAAGGGGGACATTCCTCTACACATCATGTAACTGATGCCACATGGAAGAAATGAGTTTAACTGATAACATAATAGGCTAGAATAGGAAACCCCAGCCATCCAGAAATCTTGGAAGTGATCACAAACTTGTCAGAGGATGAAAATTTTTGGGATGTCACCAGAGGGGAAGGTAAGATGTGCCAAAGAGAGTCCACCATATAGCAAGTCCTTTCACTAGAAATAACCAGAAGATGTGCTCTAGAAGTGCACCTAACAGAACAGACTAGAGGTGGTATGAAATCAGTCCCTTTTCTTTGCCTACAGTCTTTAGTATCAGCTGTAAAATCAGACCTATTAGCCTGCACCATTGGATTAAAAGACAGAAGCTAAGTTAGTTTACTAGATTTAGCAAGGTCATTTGGACACTCCATTGAACTGCCTATTCCAAAATGCTCTTAGTGGTTAAAACAATGCAAAGAGTAGTTTCTAACCAAAAGTCAATGCAGTGCATGTTTGTTACAGCTCCTAAAAGTAGTAAGGTATTTTACAGGTCTTGCAGATGCCACCATTATCTAAGTACTTGCAGCTGGTGAGTCCACTATTTTCTATGACTTCTTTCACCAGCTAAGTATAATTTCTGTATAGACAGAAATATCTGTGGATAGAAACAGTTCATGACTCAGAAGGGATGTGTCTGTTGGAATCACAACAGGAAAATTTCCCACAAGGTTATTATCTCTCATCTGAATAAAAAACAATGTTAAACAGAAGTAACACAGATAAATCCAGGGATAAATCTGAAATTCACCACTGTTCCATCCTTGCCATTGATTCTTCTGTGTTTCTGTGTTAGTACCGAAGTCCTAGTTCCTAAAGTACGTAATAAAAAATAAATAGGCAAACACAAACAAACACACACAACCCCTCCTCAATAATAATAATAGAAAAATCTAAATTCATCCAAAAAGGAGAAAAAACCAGTTACATTAGCTTAGTGCACTGTAGGACAGGTAATGACTTTGTAACCTATTGCATAAATACTGAACTAGTCATTGAAAAATGTGTTTACTAGCATAGAAACATACACATCCACAAGAGAATGATGGACAGCTAACTCTTCCTGTTATTGTCTGTGAAGCTGCTTTTAAGCCGGCTTAGAAGAGAGGCATTACAGTGACAGATCCAAAAGCAGACAGGAATAAACAGTGAAATAAATGACCATAAGCAAAGCCCAAAAGGTACAATCCTTTTACCCTAGACTACTTTCTCTTCTACCTCCTTCACTACAAGTAATACAACACGCCGCTGAGTCATTTTGATAATTCTCTGGTATTTTTCCTCTTATTCCATTTATTCTTTGATAGCCATTGGTATTGAAACTTATGTTTGCAAAAGCGAGTGAGTTGATTAATAGGTATTTTATACATCTGGTATTTCCTCATAAAGGATTGGTAAACTTATTTCAATTATCATACCACCAACAAGGATGCAATCTGTTCACAATGGCTGTTTACGAATGGCTGCTTTGGGTAATGGTTGTTTTCTTAGCATGAGAAATGAAATATAATATTATTAAACAGAGATCTGCAGAATGGTGTGTCAACTTATTAATCTTCCTGATGTTTATAGGCTTAATTTTTTGTAATGTTTATTTTATTTTATGGGACCAAACATTAAAGTATTACTTTTTTGAAAGGATCTAATTTCTTTTATTTTTGTTTTAATGTCCTTGGATATTAACATCCACAAATTCATGCACAATCAGGGCAGAAAACTCCTAGTAGGTACTCTATTAATTCTATTTAGACAAACATGTTATAATGAGAGAGATAACGAACAAAGGAGTTTATTTTTTTTTAGGTAAGGTATGAAAGTTTTTACCCACAAGGCTAAGGTTGTCTTTTTTTGTGTGTCTTTGCTTTAACAAACCACCTGTAAAATGTCTTAAAATAATGCACGATAATCTCAAAACTGCCATGAAAATTTAGTGTGGGTGGAAAAGTGGGAAATGCATGTGTAAGACTGTATTGATGAGGAGGAAGATGTGAAAAGTTTTACATATAAAACCAATTATAAGTATGTTAGATTATTACCTCAAATAGTGGCAGAAAATACTACAGTACAAATTCTGCCTCTCAGATTTCATTAAACACCAGCTATTTCTTTTTGGAGGTAAGAACACTTTTCAAACCTTTATCTTTTCAGGTTTCAATAAATAGTATTTTAAATGCTAAATATATAAGAACAATTTTATAAACCACTCATTTGTTTTTCTGCTCATCACAGAATGCTTTCACATACTCAAATATTTGTCTATCATATACAGACTTGAATTTCTATTCAAGCTTAATTTGGGGGACAATGAAAATATAAAGTCATAAAATTTGTAAGAACTTTAAATTTTAATTTTTTTTAACAGATGATATCTCAGAAGGAAGACAGAGTTTCCAACAAGTATCACATAGATGGTCCTGCTGAGTGAAAATTCCTGGCTGACTTCCAATACAGATACCAGCAGAGCTAAGCAAAGTATTTAAGAGAGAATCCTTCCTTTATCTCCTTATGTCATACTTTATTTCCTTATCTCATATTCAGAAGACATCAGTTGGGTTGTTTGGTGTATATCTCCATGTATTTTCATCAGCTAGTATGTAAACCTTGCCTACTAGTACAGATAACTGCTTAGATCTCTTGCAGTTTTGACCTGCATTTTGAAGTAACTATGGCTCTTTACAGTAAATGTGGCTGTGGTTCCACCACAGGTATTCATATACACCATCTTCTTCTCTCTCACATAATGTTCTTGCACTACTTGGTTCTTCATAGGCTTCAGCTTCTCAGCAGCAGCTTAATATAGAGCAATATCTGAAGATTTTTCTTAAGTGGCTGTAATTCGGGTTACCTAAGTAGGAAGCAAACACTTTTTCCAAAAGCACTGAAATCACTACTTCTAAAATTAGGCCACTCTAAACATCCCACATCACTCTGAATTTTACCTCTGAAAACCTTAGTTTTAGTTATAGTCCTTCAAATGAGTCCTTGTAGTTGCAATATGGCAGTTACATGAAGCTCCACTGACTTCATTAATGCTTGCCTGAAATCCAGCTTCAGCTACAAAGGCTACCTAAAATTATGTATCTTTACTTATTGGATGAGGCTCAGTCTATTTGACTGTGGTTTTTAATATGAAATGAATGAGATTTTCAGTCTCTACTATATAGCCAAAGATGCTGGAAGGGCAAAGAAGAGAGGTAAATAGGACCATTTAATAAACAGCAATGAATTGAATGAAGTAAATTTATTGGGTGAAACAATTTAATGTAGAAAAAAACTAATTAAAGTAGTAAAATTTAGATTGCAAGTAGTGATTAAAAAAACCCCAGTTGCTATGCAACCATAAGAATTTTTGTGATGGAATGCAAAAATATATTTCTTAAGTATGCTAGCATTTTGCTTTGACCTTTTTCAGTCACACACCTGCCCAGACTGTCTGTAAATGTATTTTTGAGAATGATAACATGAAAGTTACCTGCAAGCTATTTGAATCTGTTAATTACTTTTATTATGTTTAAATTGTTAAGGGTAAGAATTTAATGAGATAAAAATAAATACATGTATATAATTTTGTATATAATTTGTGTGTTGATGTTTCATCATCTCTAATTGATTAATTTCTATCCCAAATACAGGTCTGATCCTATAAGAGATAGGAATATTAATTTTCTTAAGGTAGTGTATGAGTCAACCCTACCATGTCCTCAAAGTCTTAAATAACAATAAAATACCTTACTTTTATCAGAAACCTAAGCAGCTGTTGTTCATAAGAACTACAGGAAACTTTACTTATTCAGAATACCTGGAGTGAATTTTTGGGTTTGTGTAGTACTTCCACATATTCCCGACACTCGAAGAATATCAAAATCCCTTGGTCCAGTTTGGACTGTGCTGTGTAAATAGGGAGGAGATCTGGTTTGATGAACCTGAACAACTCTGCCCAGTGGTCTTTTATTTCTTGAAGTTGATTACTGGCCATATTACCAAATTAAACTCCACCTTCTTTAATTTCCATTAGTCCTACATTCAAATCACAAAACATTAAACTTTTTCTTTTGTCAGTAAAGTATCCTTTCCACTGATACCTTGACAGGAAAATGAATGGAAACCCAAGCTGGGTGTAGCCAACTGGCCTCTGACTAATGCTGCATCACCACCATGACCTTCCATCTAGAAACAAAGGGTTTGCTCTCTGCTAAATCCTGCTCACTGCACTGCTGCTTGTTTTCTATTCTGACTGAATTTCCAGTAAGAGAGGGGAAAGCAGTGATTCTTAACCAGAATGGCAATCTTTCAGATATGAGGACCTACAGTCATTCAGTTTACCATTTTCTTCCTATTTCTTATAACTTCTTTAATTTCCAGACATGGATTTT
>WTSP01007647.1:16267-28796 GCA_025331215.1 Actenoides lindsayi
AAATGCTTCCTAATATCCAGCCTGAACCTTCCCTGGTTCAACTTCAGGCCATTTCCTCTTGTTCTGTCACTTGTCACTAGGGAGAACAGACTGATGCCTGCCTCGCTACAACTTCCCTTCAGGTAGCTGTAGAGGGCAATAAGGTCTCCCCTCAGCCTTCTTTTCTCAATACTGAACAGCCCCAGATCTCTCAGCCTTTCCTCCTAAGAGACATGCTCCAAACTCTTTACTAGCTTTGTAGCCCACTTCTGTACCCTCTCTGGCACCTCAATGTCCTTCTTGTACAGAGGGGCCCAAAAATGGACACAGTATTTGAGGTGTGGCCTCACCAAAGCCGAGTACAGAAGAATGATCACCTCCCTGCTCCTGCTGACCACACTATTCCTGAAACAGGTCAGGATGCCATTGGCCTTCTTGGCCAGCTGGGCACACTGCTGGCTCATGTTCAACCAGCTGTCAATCAATCAATCAATCAATATATATCAACATCAATATATATCTATCTGTTTCTAACAAACACTATACCTGAGAAAATGAAATTCTAGATAATGTGCAGTAAAAGGATAAAGAAGTTTGGAAGTCAAATAAAAATCTGCCAATTCCAACATTAAACACACACTGGGCAATTTATGCACATTCATAGTGTATCTGTATATTCTTCATCCTTACTTCATTGAATACCTGTAGACCTCTGTGTATAAAAACAATTCATGAACACAAACCTGCATTTATGTTCAGTGTTAAACTTTGCTTTCTGAAAATAATCCCAACCATTCTCTGAGGGACTCCTTTGCCACAGAAAATCTACCAAGACATATTTTTACAACATGACTCATTGATTTATCTTCCTGTATTTGTTTTATTTCTTGTGTGGAATCTGCACAGCAATTAGCTGCTGAGGTTTCTGACTGGTTTCTCTTCCAAGTTTTCCTTCTGAGAATTCACTTCAGACTTAGTTGGATTTAATGTATTTCCTTGTGGAGCTCTTAAGCTGCAGATATGAAGGGAAGATTTAACATTATCATAGTACATCCAGACTCCCTTCTTTCAGTAACTCCAGTCCAAGCATGTATGGGAAAAAAACTCGGCAGCATCAGTGATATAGCAGATTACATGTATTTTTTAAACTCAGGAATTAAAATGTCCAGATATACTTACACACGCCTACATGCACATTTACAGTTAACAATTATAGGTCAGACTGCTGAAATCACTGCAAGATGTTTTTAGTTATTTCAATGTTTTTTACAGTGGAGATGTTAAATGGTAAGTCATATATTTTCTAGACATACTTACTTAAAAAACTAGTAGTTTTTCAAATCTACAGAATGTTCATAGTTCTGGTTAGTTTTAATCCATATATTCCTTCAGAAAATCGTGCAAAATATTCATCCATGCTGAAGTGACAGTTCTTAGACTTCTTTAAAATATTTAGTAGAAAAATGTTACAGTGGAACCTTTTTACTTGTGATGAGGTTGGATTGACCACATATCCCTTGATAAAAGTTTGCCCTTTTTGATGAAAAATGGTGATGTGCCATGGGAATTCCTATGGGAATTCATCACAACAGTGAGTTATAGCAAAAAAGAACATGTCCTAGAGAAGGGAATGACTACCTGAGGCAACCTAAATGCTGCTTCCAGATCCACTGTACAACAGCACATCCAATTAAATGTTTTGGAAGACTGAAAATATTTCTCAGGATCATAGAATCATAGAATACCATATGGGAAGGGACATACAGTCCAAACTTTCTTGGAAAAAGCACAGTCTAGGCCCAGCACCATGTCCAGCTGAATCTTAAAAGTATCCAATGTTGGGGAATCCACTACATCCCTGGGGAGATTATTCCAATGACTGATTGTTGTTGCGAAAAATTTTCCTCCATTGGAATCTCCAATGAGAATCTCCCCAGGAGTAACTCCTACCCACTTCTTTTCCATGTGACTCCTTGAGAGAGAGTCTCCATCTTCTTTGTAGCCACCCTTTAAATATTGGAACATGGTGATGAGGTCTCCCCTAAACCTTCTCTTCTCAAGGCTGAATAAACCCAATTCTCCTAGGCTTTTTTCAGATAACAACTTCCCGGTCCTTTGATCCTTCTCCAGACTGTTCACATATTTTTGCATAGCAGGAACCAAAACTGAACACAGTATTACAGGTGTGGCCTGACTAATACTGAGCAGAGTGGGATAATGACTTCTCCATCTCTGCTGGTCATGCCCTTGTTGATGCATCCTCTCGGCTTTCTTTGCCACTGCAACACACTGTTCACTCATATTGAGCTTGTTGTCCACGAGGACCTCCAGGTCCTTTTCTACAGAGCTGCTCCCCAGTTGGGAAGATCCCAGTCTGTGCTGCACACCTGGACTGTGTTTTCCCAAGTGCAAGACTTTACACTTGTCCCTGTTGAACTTCATCAGGTTACTCTTCTAGCTTATTCAGGTCTTCCTGCAGGGTGGCTCTCCCTTCTGAAGTGATCACTTCCCTGCTCAGTTTGGTATCATCAGCAAACTTCATCAGGGTACATTTCATCCCATCATCCAGATCATTTATGCAGATATTAAACAGTGTTTGGTCCAATATTGATCCCTGGGGGACCCCACTTGTGACAGGTTGCCTGTTTGAAAATGAGCTATTTACCACCACTCTCTTGGTTCAGCCTGTCAGCCAGTTCCCCACCTATCACACAGACCACTTGTCTAGACCGTAACGTATTAGTTTCTCTAGGAGGAGGCTGTGGGGGTCTATATCAAAAGCTTTGGAGAAATCCAGGTAGGTAATGTATACAGATCATGCCACATCAATCAAACAGGTTACTTTGTTGTACAGGACTATCAGGTTTGTCAAGCACTATTTGCTCTTGGTGAATCCATGTCAGCTTTTCCCAGTCATGTGCTCCATTTGTTTTGTGATAGTCACTAGGAGGATTCATTCCATAACTTTCCCAGGGATTGAAGTAAGATGGATGGGCCTATAATTTTAAGCCCTTTAAGCCCTTCTTGTAGAATCGTGGAATCATAAAATCCTTCTGGCTGGAAGAGACCTTTAAGAGAATATTCTAAACCTTAACTCAACACTGCCAGGTAACCACTGAACCATACCCCTGAGCACCGTATTTGTAGGTCTTTTAAATCCCTCCAGGGAAGGTGACTCCACCACTTCCTTAGGCAACCTGTTCCAATGCTTTACAATGCTTCTTTCTGGGAAGAAATTTTTCCTAATGTTCAATATGAACCTCCCTTGCTGCAACTTCAGGCCATTTGACATTTGTATGAGGAAGTAGTACTTTATGCATTCCAGGAACTTGATGGATGATTTGATCTACTGTATTGTTCATCCAGCAAGTGTCTGGGTAGTTGAAGTCACTCAAAAAAACAAGGTTCTGTTGACCCAAAGCTTGCTTAAGTGATCCAACTATAGCTTTGTTTGCACTATCATCTTGGTTTGGAGCACAGTAGCAGATACCTACTGCAAGATCCCCTTGGAGATGACCCCTCTAATCTTGACCCAGAGGCATTTGATAGGGCTTCCCCATAGCTGACTTGTATACATTCAAGTTCTCCCTAATATAGAGTGTAACTACTCCCTACTATAACTTCTTCCCTACCTGTCTTGATGAAACAGTCTAAAGACATCCGATGTGATCCTCCAGTCATGTGAGTTGTCTCATCATGTTTCAGTCATTCCTACGATAACATAACTTTCTGATTGCGTGTGGAACACCAATTCCTCCTTCAGATAAACGTATGCTTGAGGTGACTGATCTTCTCATCTTGAGAGGCAGCTAAGGACCATTTGTTGCTGCTTTGGTTGTCCTGGCTTATTCCCCAGTTGGTTGCAATGGTGTGAGTGTTGCCAATTTGTACTTTGTCCTCCAAGTCCTTCATTTTAAAGCTCACTTCACCAAGTTGGCCACCCTCTGCCTTTTCCAGACAGGTAGATCCCATCCCTCTCTAACAGACTATAGTAATCTAAGAATGTCCATTTGTCATAAAAACCCAAACCCTCATGACAGCACCAGCCATGAAGCCAGAAGTTGATCTGCCTTATATGTATACTTCTGGATGCACTCTTTCGTCTAACTGGTAAAATGGAGGAAAAGATAACTTGAGCACCAATACCTTTTTCTTGCACCTCCGTGGCTTTGTAGTCTTCCTTGATTCTGCCCAGGTTCTGGCTTGCAGTGTCATTCACGCCCACATAAAAGAGTAGCAATGGGTAGTGGTACTATGTGCTCTTGACAAGTTGTGGCACCTTCTAGGCAATATCTTGGATCTTAGCTCCCTGAAGGCTCCATACTTCTTGTGACTCCCTGTCAGGACAGCAGATGGGTGGGTGGTGACAGAGAGTCCCCCACTATGATCACTTGTCACTTCCTTTTGCAGTATTGTCTGTGTGCTGGTGGTACAGTTTCTCCTTGCAGATCTTGCTCATGGATGTCTACAGCTGTTAAAGCTTCATATCTGATTTTAGTTGTAATGTTGGTAGGTGGAGCTAAAGCAGAGTCCTGTTTTTGTGGGTCACCGGTGGCCAAGGTGTCTCGTTCTCTGTGGTGTCTGTTACAGGTGCATGGTTCTGAAACCACTTAGTGGTTTATATAAGTGGTATATTAGATGACTGAGCCCTATGTTTGGAAGCAAGCATCTTAGTCCCTCTAATACTGGACAGCTTTTTAACTGTTTCCTGCAGTTTTCAAGTTAATGTATTCAAAACTGAAATTTTTATATCAAATCAGATTTTTATATGGAGGTATAAAACATATAAAACTATATAAAAATTACAAAACCAATTTAAATTGTCTATTTCTGAGGGGTTTAGGGGTGGGGGGAGGTGTTTGGGGTTTTTACCACAATACTGGAGTTTGATGCATAGGAAAAAGTATGTTTTTAAACTGATAAATGTATATGTTCAAAGTAATCTTTTATATGAGAAATTTTATAGCATAGGCAGATAAAGGGAAAACTTGATGAATAAAGTCTTCAATATGAAACAGAGGTGTTCAGGAACCCCAGTAAAGTCATCTCTCATGTTGGAGCTATGAAGAAGTGGACAGAATGCACCACATGGAGAAGCAGCTGGTTTATGTGTAGTAGGAGAAAGGTGTTTTGGTTTTCTGCTTGTTTTAAACTCTTTATAGGATTTGTGTTTATGTGTGTAACTAAATATTTAAGAATGAGCACTGAATAATAAGTGTTTCAGAAGATACATTTCCTTAAAAAAGACCCTGTGTTTTGCTGATAGAAAACCAGCAAATCAGTTTCAGTAGTTTACATGCCCTTAAGTGCTTCCCGTGCATCTGTGCCCAACACATACCTTTATTATTTCTGTTATCTCCAAGTGTTCAAACAGCACTAGAAATAGAAAATGTTTACAAGGATGGATGTATTTGGCAACCATTGTTGGGTCAGAGGATATAATCTGATGGAAATGTCTATTTCCTCCCTCATTGGGGACTTTATCATTAAATTATATATTCTGGCCCTTTATCCCATCTTTTTAAAAACAGAGGACATCATTGTTATGATATACTAGGAGTCGCAACTCATGTGGATCACAGCAATGCAGATATCCATAGGTCTAAACATGCAAACCTATAAAACAGATGTGCCTATATCAGGAAAATGTAACAATCTCTGCTGACTCTTGATGCAATATTTGCAGCAGGAAGAAAACAGAGAGAGAATGGTTAGCAATAAACTGGTAAAGGCTGAAGATGTGCTTTACTCTTTACATAAATGCAATTGCCATGATCTAATTCTAAGAGGCTGGCAAGACAAAATGTTTCAGAATTGCTGCAATAAATGCCCTGAAGCTTGCTGCTTTGTGTGCGTGACATAGATCATTAGTGTGAACAGGTACCACTATATAACAATTAAGGAAATGTGCCAGAAAAGCAGGCATCTGGGTCTGATATTGCCAGGGAATAGACTGCCTGCTTAGCTATAGTATAGTTAACGTTGCACAACAAAGTTGCTCATGATCTTGCAGATTGGAGGCCATCTGGAGAAGGCCTGCGAGTGAACAGATAATTAATCAAGTTGAGAAATATTTCCACTTTATGGAAGCCATCACCCTTTGCAATGAAATCTAGTTCCATCACAGGTGGGAACAAATATAAATGTACACTGAAAAGTGAAGGTGGAAATGTGGAGCCAAGCACATTTGCTGGGGAACAGAGAACTGAAATCCTGGCAGTTGAGCCATCAGCTTCCTCAGACATGGACTGCACAGGTAGGCATAATTTGTCATGAAATTATCAACAGTATTGAATTTATAAGATGACTGAGCCCTATGTTTGGAAGCAAGCAGCTGCTTTAGTTTAAGAAATTACTGTTTTCTATCTCTCTACCTGCCCCTCAGTAACACATTCCCACTTCCGAAGAAGAGGGAGTAGAAATGAACACTGAGCCAGCTCTAAAAACAAGATATGTGTTTTCCTGTGAACGGAGATGGCTGGCAGCAACAAAATGATTGTGGTGTACAACAGTGTCCTGGAAAGACCACCTGGATACTGATACTGCTCCTGAGGCAGATGATGGTATGGCATGGGGCCCAGCTTTGGCCAGCTAGACAATGATGGCAGAAATTGTTGCTTCTAGAAGGAATCATCAACATCAGCTGCTTCAGTGAGTAGCTGGGCTCTTCTACTGTTTTTTTACGAGTTTCTTCTCTCAGCTACTTCTTCTCACTTCTAGTCTTCCAACACAGAAGTGACTCAATGATAGCCAAGTCTTTGTTGCTGTGGCAATAAAATTCATCTTTGTGCTTCCTGTTCAGAAATCTTTAAACCATTTATGAGTCAGTTAATAAGTACCTTGCAGTGATTAGCACTTAGGTATTTTAGTATTTAGCAATACCTCCTTCAGTTACACATTCAACTAAGATTTGAGGTGGAGAAATGGGCTGAGCTGTGATACTGTCACCCATTGTATTTTGCAAGAAGCTGCCAGGGAACTGAAATATGTTAATAGGCCACAGCACCTTTGTTGAACATGTTAGATCACATAAGCTGGACAAAAAAAAGTCAAAAGAAATTACATATTTGGCAACCCTAAGTCACTTGATGTAAACATCACCTTTCTATATATACTAAAATATTTATATTTTTGCATTTTAATTTTTTTATTTTTAAAGTTATTAGTAGTTTTTCTGTTAATTAATTTTTCATTTAAAACTATACTTGAATATCAAAACAAGCTTTGTTTGTGTCATAGAAATTTTTTGCCTTTTCAATTGAAAATGTTGACATTCTGCATTTGTTCTGGCCAGTGTTATTTTTGTAATTTCAGAATAGTTAATAAACTAGAAAATCAATTTCCTCCCCTAATAGAGGACACTGTGAAGAACACTGAAGGAATAAAGAGGACATCTGTTGGCTTTTAAAAATGTCTTCTAGCTTGAGCTAGAATGCTCTCACAACTGGCACAGAAGTCATGGATGCCATTGATTTTCATGCTTCTTTCAGTTTTTAATGTGATTGTATGCAAGCGACTGCAAGAGCAATAAAATGCACAGACTTCATTGAAAGTTTCCTATTTAAGGCTGGTGTTTCAAGGGAAGTTTAAAAAGTTGTCAGTAATGGGGAATAAAACCTTTAAGGAATCATCTCTTTTTTAAAATGTCAATTTTTGGTTAAATATAAAGAAAATGTGCTCTGGGATCTGCCCTATTTTGCAGACTGAGGTAATGGAACATGTGCTCTTCTTATTTATTGTAAGCAGGAAACCCAACAGATCATTTCAGACACAGAGAAATGCCTGTGATTTTTGACATTTTCTGTACCATGCTTTGACGTTTACAATCTTTTCCTGAGGGAATATTTATCTTACAAACCACCACAGAAAATCACAGGCCTCAAAAATCAAAGGAAAGGACATGGATACAAAAAAAATAAAGGCACGGTGGTATATCAAAAAAGCAACTAAAAGTAAGGCAAGTAAAAAGAACATTTCATTGCTAATTAAAAACTTCCACATTTAAAGGCCAATGGAATATCTACTGATGAGGAAATGTGTATGTATGAACAGATGCAAAGAAAGTAATTATATGTCTTGTTACACTTCACTCTAATTAGTAATCATGATGACTTTAAGGTATGCATTTAGGAAGAAATATGGCTAAAAAAATCCCTGAAGTTTGTACTCTGACCAGCGTACTAGATTCAGGCCAAGTGAGAGGTTTTCTGTGACCCTTATGGAAATTAGCTGGCAAATACAGAACTGACCTGTCCACTGTTCTTCAGTTATATAAGAATAACTTACAAAAAGAAAACTTCTAAAATACATATTAACATAGAACAAACAAGATACGGTGTAATGTTTCAGTAAAGGAGAAACTATGCTGTAAAAGAGATTATCTTCTATTTTTTTTATATATATATATATATATAAAAGGAAGCAGAATGTCATTCACTGATCTGTACAGAAAGACACATGAGTAAATATGAGTGTTGGCATTTTTAATCACTTTCTTTTATAATGATAACATTTTTTACCTCATTAATTAAATCAGTATCTGTAGTGCAGTGCTAGCAGAGAATGCAGGAGGAAAAGGGTGACAGTTGGGTGGTCAATGCCTATTTTATACTATTTTATACTCACTCACTCTGCAGGTAGGGAAGACTCTGGCCATCTGAGTTTAGTTATGTTGCAGAGCCAGGACAAAATGCATGCAGTCTAGGAGATAATCAAGATTAATGACTAACAATGTAGAAGTACAGTTTCTTTGTGAGTGTTTTGTTTTGTTGCTTGTTATGTTTTCTCCCCATAGAATTTTTAATTGGTTTACAAAATATTTTATCTGGGATAGCCAATCATTCTTTACGGACAAAATTAAAATTCAGTGTGACTAGGAAGTCCTCCATCTTGGACTGGAGAATGAGGTGACCCTTCAGAGATCCTTTCTCTTGCTCATTCATGTTTTCATCTTTTTAGCAATGCTATTTTATCAGTGATAATACTGCCTGTGACACCTGCTGCATAAATACGTAGCATCCTTTCCTAAGAAGCAGCCAGCCAGTTGTGAAGTGTGCTATGGAAAGATAAGAGAAGAATTAAAGTTCTGGTATTTTGCCATTGCCTTGGTAGAGAGCCAAAGTGTTTTGGAAAACTACTTCTTTCCTCTGAAACTGGTTGTAACCTCTGCAGAAGAGGTCTGAATAGGCCTGATCTTCCCAGCAACCCATCCTTTGCATAACTTCTTCAGGGAGTAGTGGCCATTATGGTAAAGGACAAATGCATCTGTGGGACAGATGTGTTGTGCTATGGGGCTCAGGTGCCTAGTTTGTGTCCTGGTGACAGCACAAGTTGTAAGTCTTGTAACATCAGATTTCCTTCATGCCTTAATATCCCTCTTTGGGATGTAAAGGTGCATAAAAGCACACCTTGATTCCAAACAGTGCTTGGAATTTACCTTTAGGATTAGTGATAACTGTGGGTTGACCTAGCAATGGTAGCACAGAGTTTAGGTATGTGCACATGTGAATGGGGGTTTGTGTGTCTGCATGTGTGTGTGCATGCAGAGATGCAAGGAATTTTCACAGCCTTAAGAACATCGTAGGCATACAGTAAGGCACCAGATTCCTCTTTCATTCACTAACCACCTTTGGATTCAGTTTGTGTGTGTGCTTACTGCCATGCAACACTGGGTAGATGGTTCTTGTTTCCCTAATAGGGTCAAAGTGATATTTTAATTATGAAAAATAAAATATTAAAGAAAAGGTAAATGTAAACAGGAGAGCTTGTTTTTGCACAACCAGTAACAATTTACTTTCTCTTGCTGAGGAATATCTTGATAGTGGAGAATGGAAAACTATCTAGGGCCTGCTTAATGAAAAAAATTAATTGCCTGATAATATTTTTCCGTAGTTGCAGGGGAAGAGTACAAAATGTACCATTTCTATATTTATCAAACTGCCTTCTGACCTGCATATAATAAAACTTGACCACAGTTATGAATGCAAAAATAAACAGAAAAGTATGTGAGTTAAGTTACAGGTAAAACACAATAGATTTCTGATAACCTTTTACTAAATCCAGGATCCTTTCCTCTAAGTATCGGGGGTTTAGTTAATAATGGACTTAGTGAGAATGTAGGTATATACCTGTCAGTTACGTGCTGCACTGTATGATGTGTTTGATGTAGGCCATGAAGATGAGATGCAGTATTCTTTGTAAGAATTCAATACAACAGTATTATGTGTTATACTGGATGTATAGTATAGCTGTGGTGTATAATGCTGTGTTAAGAGGGCAATAGGAAAAGTTCCTATTACAAACAGCTGTTATTAAATTCTATCACCAGCATGCTGATTATTAACATGTTGGCAAGAGCAATGTACCCAAATAAAAACATAATACAGCTACCATATCAGCATGAAGTAAAATACAGTTTGGATGTTTATAAAGCTTTAAGAAATACTAGATATGAATAAAAGACTGCATCTGAACTTCACAACCAGTGAGGGTCCTCTGTGGCCTATCTCAGCTAAATCCATTTCTTTACAGTATGTGACTGTAAGGAAAATTTTGTTTATAGAGATTCCCCACATGCTTACAAAATAAGAAGATGAAAGCATTTGATTCTGGGAATTAATGCTTCTTTTAGTATTTCAAAATCCAAGTTGAAAACATGAACAAATTCAAGTTGTAGGGTCAGTTGTCCCCATGGGAAGAGTTAATTTAAAGGTAGGGAAGGTTAACAAAACAACAAAGGCATTTTTAGTCATGCCACAACATTCTAGATGCTTATACAGCCTTACGTATTATACCCATGTACTATTGAGGTGCACCTGAGCATGCAGTTAACTCTCAGGATATAGGCTTCCAGTCTGCAACATTTCACTTCTCACGTGATTCTCACAACTACTGATGATATCTGGTCTCCACAATAGTTCATGAATGTTTAGGTGTGTTATGGATTTACAGCTCTCTCTCTGAGGCTTCTGGTAGTTGAGAGAATCCATCCAGATTTTCTAAGAGACTTTAACCACAGTTATCCTTTACTTTAAATAGCGCAGAAAGTTATTGTAGCCAAAATAATAAACATATCATTCTGTATAGCTTTATCTGTCAGGAAATTGGTCAGATTTTAGGAAGTGAGTCAAAGCCCTTTAGGAATATTTTGTGTCTAGTACACCATTTCTCCCATAAGTCATAGAACCAGAGATTCTCATCTATGCATTGGCTACCCCTTTATTTTTCTGTCCAAACACTCACGTGGTAAAAAACACTTTATTTTATAACTCTTACATATACCATTGTCTTATGTTCTTCTAGTGAGCCTGTTCTGGTAGTTAAGTTCCTTCCTCATATGCTGGCTACCAGCCCACAGGGCAGAATAAGATTGATTTATCTACAGAACTGCACAGTTAAATCTATTCAAATGTCATTAAGCTCAGATAGTTCACCCTTCCTACCTAGACCTTGTAGTGTGCCTCACATTAGTCCATTGACTGCCTTTTCTTCAACCCCAGAGAGTATCTCCGAACAGAAGTTAATCCCTTGAAGTCAGTTAAGCAACCAAGATCACACACTTACACTAAGTGACACTTAATATTTCATAAAAATACTGCAAAAAAAAATCCCCTATGGTCTCCAACAGCTGACATTTGTTGGAATAATTTATGCCTAGGCTTCTGAAGTTATTCAGTGGAGAGAGGTCTGCCCACATGAGATTTTAAACATATTTATCTAATTCAGACATCTTTACACATTCCTCAAAGGCTTGAGTTTTGCTGTGAGCCCATCACTTCTGCAGGATTTGGGAGTCCAGTGGTAAGTAATGAGTTATTACAGTATACTCAGCAGTGAGAAGTGCAGTGTTAGGCTTATTCTTTTCATCACACTTGTTCTAGCTATGTTGTAAAGAACTGTGAGCTAATTTACATTTTCAGCTCTTTCTGGGATTGTGTTTTCTATGAAGTTCCACCTGGCTTTTAAGTCTTAGTACTCCTTCTCTCCCCACACATCCCTTTCCCCAGTGTTCATTTTATCTCCTGACAAGATAGATCAGGCATCCAGCTTGCTGTGACAGGAGGGTTAATAAATGTTAATGGCCTCTCTCAAAATGCCATACAGGCTCTGAGGAGAGTAGCTTGGTGGCTGTAGGCTTACAAGGAGTCAGGTGACCATATGAACCCTCTGCCTTCATCAACCTCTCTTGTAGAAGGGTGTAGACAGAGCAAACTGTGTGACACCATATGGGTGACATAAAATCACAAATAGTCAGGACATCAGACATATGTTCCCATTATAGAAATGTGGAATTTTGTTTCAGAGATAATTCAAATGCTGAGTAGGACCTATTGAGTGAACAGATCCCTTATTGTAGCACCTGAACATTATGAGGTTGCCTGTTCAAACATATCCACACCCCAATTTTATTTGGTTTGAAATTTTGGGAAGCAGTAGCAATATGTGGTTGTCCTGGTTTGAGTGAGAACAGAACAAATTCTGTTCAGTAATTTTACTTTTCAGCTCAGTTCTTCTAATTAACTGCACTTTCTGAAGGTAGCAGCCTGTTCTC
>WTSP01007647.1:28896-46843 GCA_025331215.1 Actenoides lindsayi
ATTTCATAGAAAAGACATGATTATATTGTAATTTTTTCAGATTATTAAAAAATTCTATCTTGTTCACCCTTGTTAAGGGTCTCCTTTGGACATAAGCATAGATGGTCTATTTGCAAATGATGTCAAATACTGGGGGGGGGGGAAAAAAAGTGGTTACATAAGACCTGTGAAGTACAGTTAACCCATAAAAACATAGGCAAAACTAGCTCTCAGTGCACTGAGATCCCTAGTCCAAGGTAATAAATGTGAACCCAGAGAGAGAATGGGATTTACCTGTGATGTTAGGGGGGAAAAAAGTCCCTATTTTCCTTAAGTCAGCAAAGCTGAGTGTAACTGTGCTCATGCTTAACATGAATATGCTTGGATAAAATTGAACTTTCTCAAAGTAATTCTTTCCCTCCCATTGCCCCACTCCCCCACACCATGGTAAATTTTCTCTATGACTTGTAAGTAGAAGGCAGTGAGCAAATGGGAAGTGGACAGATAAAGATCCTCTTATATCTCCAAAGAAACTTGCTGATGCAGCATGCTTTTTATCTTCTAGCTACTGAATTTTTATGTGTGTTTATACTTGTGCATCATCTTTTTCCACAGCATGCTGTCAACTTGGTCACATGAAATGAAAATGAGGTTAGCATCCATATTGTTTAGTCCTATCCAAAATAGTCTGTCATATTTAGCCTCATGTTGAAGGATATTGAGGAACTGCAGAAAATGCATTTTGATTGTTAAATTGTTGGAGATGGAATCTATCTTTCAGGGTATGTGTATAGCATAGTTTGGAAGCCTCAGGGTAGAGATACTGTAAAAAACCACCAAGAACATGGGGGGTTTCTATCCTGAATATAGATATAGTCTTAATAACTATTTTTATATTCATTTATTAATTGTTTGCAGCAGGTTGGCTTGCTTCAAGTCTGTAACCTCTTTAGAGATGGGATTTTATTTCCTATCGCTCTATATTATAATATCAATAATGCTGGCTATTAATGACTAGAGATATAACTAGTAGCAATTACTCTGACTATTCAGCTTCTTCTGATTCAGTTGCAATTTTTGCACCAGAAAGACTGTCTTGATACAGGCATCTATAGGTACATCTCCTGGTAATGGCTGTGAATTGCTTTTAACGTTTTCCTTTAAACAACCCAATAAAGTCTTTGACAGACATTTGGTCTGTAGAAACTTCGCTTTCCAGATTTCATTTCACAAATTCATTGTTTGTATTCCAACAAAGGTTCTAAATAGAAGAGAGACTCATTTTTCAAAACTCAACAGCCCTGTGTTTGGTTACTTTATGTTCTCCATGAAAGATGAAAGCTGGGCTTACTTTATTGTCTATTCCTTCGCCATTAGGGCAGAATGTCTTATTTTGCCTCAGTGTTTGACAAACATTTCTGAGTGGCTCATCTGGAGTCTCCTACTGAAAGCTTTGTTTCCTTATCTGCTTTTACTTACTGGGATGTTGCCAGCTTAAATCTTCAAATAAATGGTAAATTCCAACTTTGTGTCAGAAAATGCTCTGCAAGAGCCTAAGCTGTTTTCATCTACATTTTTTTGAGCTAACTCAGAGTTTTCTAGAAATTTTGCTGTTTGTAATGCTACCAATAATTCCACTGCTTTTTTTGAAGTAAAGCAAGTTTTTCCTGTTTCTTCTGATGATGATTCTCTTTAAACATAGTGCTGATTTCACAAAAAAGTCTTTCTTTAGAATGTGCTTTACAGCATATTCCAAGGGCATATTACACCCTTACTCTTTTTAATTCTGCAGTGTTTGGTGTCCATCGCAAAACAACGTCACTCATTCTTTTATGAAAGTAGAGTTGGACAGCAGCGTTTGCCATCGATTTGTAGAGGTCTCCGCAGATGTTATGCACATGTTGTGAACTTTGGTTTCATTCTTTCCAATTTAGCCAAAAAGTACTACTTTTCTGATCTCTGAAATGGAAGCAAAATGGGAACTCTACCCTTTGTTTCCTTATGTTGTCAGAGATGATCTCAAAGACATAACATTTAATCTTTCAAAATATTCTGCACATATTTTTTTCCCCCCCACTAGAAATGTTACATTGTAAAGTGTTGGTCTATGCATAAAGGAACCTTTTCTAAAAAACTAGAGTCAGTTTGTATTATAATTAAATCTCAACAGTTTCTTTCTAGTGTTCAACTTGAAAGTTGAGAAATGAAAGTGTGTTCTTCATACCTTTGTTTTCCTTACTTAATTCTTACTTGCATCCAAATACAAACAAAACAGGAAGAGAGAGACATGAAAAATTTAGAAATCTTCTTTTCTTACGTTAAAATAGAAAAAAAAAATCCTATTATAAATGCTCATGACTTTGGATGCATTTCACTCTTTTACAAAAGGACAGATATACTACTTCATTTTCTATCTGAGTAGGCAATGTCACTCCAATCACCTTTCCTTACATGATTCTTGATTTTGTTAGAAAATTTCAGTAGTACCTGAGGCAGTATTTTCCTCTCAAAAAAACCCCCATGTCAGCTCCTTCCCACACTGTTATCTTTATGAGGCCACTAATTTTATTTTTCCAGTGTTTTCTATCAAGTGTTAATACCAGGATTAACAGCGTAAGACTTAATGGATTTCTTCTGATACTTTTATTTTTTTCAGTTTATATTACATCTTCATTAAATGATGTTGCCTTCTTACAGGTATTTAGTCTACTGTATCTTCAGCTTATTAATTAACTATTGCTAAAGGAAACATTTATTTCATTGCTTGGGGTCTATGATGGATATCTTGGAGATAGAGGTTTTTAGTGATTATTGCTGCTCTGCAGAAGAAATTCAATTTTTATATTCAAAAGGCTCTGCCTCACCATCTTTCAGAAAGCTATTTCAAAATAGAACTACTGAGAAAAAAAAATTACTTAAAGATATTTTGAATTGTGCTAAGTTGAAGAGCACCCAGAGATTCTTTGTGAAAGGTACTGTAGGATTGTATTGTAGTATTGCTATAACTCAGCTGGACTTCTCAATACCCTTCAAGAGTCCCATTTAAGTATGAAATTATGATTGCTTTAATGCTAATTTCACCCTTGTTCTTATTTTTTTTCAGTAATAGACATTTCAGCTTGCATTTTCATAGAGACTTCAAGCTGCTATGTTTACTTACATAAAAAAGCAAGTAAATAGTGCATTTTGTGACCAATGAACTATATCTGCAAAAGTGCCAAAGCAGGTTATCTTTTAAAAGAGACAGAAGAGACTGCCATGCATGAAAAAACTGTTTTAATATATTTTTATTCAAAACTGACTGAAAGAGTGTATATTTACTTTCTTGAAGTAGTTTTATCTGTTCTCAAAAACATGTCTGTTCTTTAAAAGATGTGTCCATCTGCTGTCTAGAACATCACAAATTTCATATATATGTGTAATTTAGATATGTGCTCATCCACTTGCTGAACACAATAAGTTGCCAGCAAACACACTAGAGTTATTTACTTCTCAATCATTTACTTTTCAATCTTGTAGCTTCTCAATGGCCACGTGATTTATTTATTTATTTATTTATTTTTAAATCTTGCACAAATGATACTGAAATAGAATCATGTAGGACTGTCACTATTTAAGTATACAGATGCGTATATATACACTTTCAAATTGTATATATTTAATTACACATTGCGGAAAAGAAGGCATGCCTGTTGGTTTAACTGGTTTAATTGGTTTAATTTGAAGGATTTATTAGTGAACAGAGATAAAATGTGGAACACTGCTGACTTTGATAGAAAGGTTATTCCCATCTTAATAGTGATTTAGGATAGGAGCTAGATTTAACAGTGATGGAACAAAACATTGACATATTAGTTTCAGGGTAGCGAATAAGATCTCTTTGAGATGAGCCCATTGTTTTTTGTTGGTTTGGGTTTTTTTTATTAACCTCAATCTGTATTGTAACAATGTGCATGAGTCCACTAGTACAACAAAACTCAGTTTTCTAACTTTTGAAAAACAGTTGTATTACTTTCTGGAAAAGGAGCTGTTGTGATTTTCAAGTGATACCTAGCTGGAATGTATCACTTAGTATCCATCTGCCTAATGTCACTTCTCACAGTATGTTATCACTGACATTTTTGTATGTTATACCAAGGTAATTATAATTTTGTAGCTAAAAGTTGAAGATAATACAAGATATTGCATCCATTGCATACAGGTGCTAGACATTGCTGCAGAATTCTAGACATCTGGAGCATCACTTTACCTTGTGATTTTACTGATGTCCCATTAATAGTCCAAATTAGACCAGCATATTTAAATGACAGACATGATGGCAAAAATAGTGTTGAGAGATTCACCTGAAGACTCGTTAACAAAGGAAAACCCATTGTTTCAGTGGTTTGGAGCTTGCAAGATGGGAAATTACTGTGTCCAAGCTATTGTCTGTAAAAGTCAGCCATAAGAGAGTTGATAGGTGAACTTTACAGATAAGGTGTCTTCAGAAATAAATCCCTATTTATGAATCTGACAGTGTATGGCATTCTTGCCTTAGCAGGAGCAAAAGGTTTAGAGTTACTACCAAGGACTGGTGTGCAGACCAAGGCCACTGCTGGATCTTGGGTACCACATTGGGGGGTGCAGAAAAGTAAAAGGCTGCACCTGCAGGGAGGAGCAGACAGGAGAGGTGACCCCAAACTGACCAACGAGGGATTCCATCCCATATACTTCATTTTCAGCTTTAGTCCGAAGGGTCTCTGGACTCTTCTCCGATCTTGGACTGCTTTGTCAGCTTTGCTTGGCTTGGATCGGGTCCTCTTTTGGTTCATTCCTTGGAGCACCCAAGAAGGACTCTGTCTGTTCTGCCTTCTATCCGCTCTGTGTGTTCCTGAACCCGGTACCAGAATCCAGCTCCTGAACACAGCTCCCATCTGCTGCGGGGCCCAGTCTGCTCTACAGCATCAGTGGTGACGGGGATGTAATTACCATGAGGGGGATTGGGTTCCATACTGGTTTTGTATATATTTGTATATATTCCATTTCATTTTCATTAAAGTTGTTCTAGTTTCCTTTTCTAATTGCTAAGTCTCTCTCCCTTATTCCCTTTCTCCTTCCCTTTGGGTAGGGAGGGGCGTTAACAGAGAGCATCTGTTATAGGTCTAAGGGGCTGCCCTGACCCTAAACTGTGACAGTGGTTATGGAGTATATTTTGGGAATCATGAAAATTAAAACACATATCCAAAGTTTTAATCTTTGACAGAAAACCTGGCTTCATTAAAATTAATGGTAACATTACTGTTGGCATTGATGATTCCAGCCTTCACATTTTCTTGTCTTTCAAATTTTTAGCAGAAGTGGTGTTTAGATGTATTTAAGGTCTTGTTGCATAATATTCTGCCTGTATAGGAAAAGTTCCATTCTCAATTTTAAAAACTGTCTGTAAGGACATCAAAGGCACACATGGATCAAAATAAGAGGTATTTTTCTGGACATTTTTCTCCTCCATTGACTTTGGGCACACTGTGGAAAGTGGCAGTGATAAATAAAAAGAGGGTTTGACTTAAGCTACATCTGACTTTGATTTTGTATTATCTAAATGTGAGACACCAAACGCTTGCTGATTCAAACCCAGACTTGTTCCATACTGGAAGCAAAATTACAGTAAATAAGGTTAAATAATTCTGACTATTTGTATGAAGAAAGTTTAAAATGCTCAATACTTGGAGAAATGTTTATCAAGTTTTTATTTAATGAAAGAGTTCTAGCACAGAAGAAATATTGAATTTGGAACACCTGCTATCCTGGGCTACAGAACCAAAGGAGAAGATCAGTGGCAAAGTTTAGCTCTAGATTTTCTGATGCAATTATATCTGAAAAATGAAGTGGTTTTTTTTTCTTCTCACCCACTTTCTTCCTTTCACAGTGGTCAGGCTGTCTTATCTCATCTTCAGTAGATCTTGGAGAAAATCCACGACCACCCACAGGTTATTCTGAATTCAAGAGAACAACTTATTTTCCTCCCAAAGAAACAACATTTTCTAAAACTAAAATTTATTGCTTCATTATTTAGGACTCAAGAACTCTAAATGGGAAATTCTTAAAAGATAAATACAGGAAGAAATAGTATGTTGCCACTAATTAATGTGATTTCAAAAAGAGAAACTAGAACCAATTTTTAGGAGAATTGTCTAGGACTTCCAGCCTTGGCAGAAATCCTCCTCCTGACTTAATAGCAGGGATAAGTGTAACTAATTCTACATGAATTTGAAAGAAAAGGAGGAAGAAATTAATATTTTAACGCCTCAATGCAAAGCTCCATGAGGGTAAAGTATCTTGAAATTTGTGAGAAAAAAAGAGACACCACACAGATACAATTCAGCTTGGAGAATATCCTCCATGAACAACCATGTGGCAGTTTTTGCCCTCATACATTAAATAAACAAAGAAGTAATTCCAGTGAAAGGAGAGGGTATAAGATTGAAGGGAAAATAAGTAGCAAAAATAAGAAGCAAAAAAACTCTGTATAATTTTCTGACATAGCAAACAACAGTACTGGCATATTGTCAAATAGTAGGATTACATGGAATATAAATATGAATATGCTAAAAATATGAAGTCAGGCTTTTTCTGTTGCTAATTCTTGTTACTTTTAGTTCAAGACTGGAACTTATAAGCATGAAAACTCCATACCTCAATGTAGGAAAGAGTTTCCTGCAAACAGTGTGCTTATCATGCAGTACTCTGATGGTCTAGTGCTGTGTCTTGCTTGGTTGGTTCACAAATCAGCTGATATGAACCAAAAGGATGTGGCAGCTAGTGTAATTTATAGAGAATACTTTTATTTCAAGAAAAATAGAGGCAGAGGCAATATGCAATGCATTCTACTTAGCTACTCTGAAAAACTTTTCATGAGCGGACACAAGTTTGAGTACACTAGATTTGTAATATCCAACACATAATGTTAAAAGAAATCACTTGCCAGCTATTCTTTCAAGACGTGGCATTTAGTCTGTGTATTGGGTCTGACTGAGCTGGAGTTAACCTTCCCCATAGTAGCCTCCCAGTGCTGTGCTTTGCATTGAGGGCTGGAAAGGTGCTGAGAACACACCCATGTTGTGGCTACTGCTGGGGTGGACAAGATCTTGGGAGGGGACTCAACTGGGACAGCTGACCCAAACTGACCAAAGGCATATTTCATACCATATGACGCCAGATGAACTACAAAAGCTAGGAAAAGAAGGAGGAGGTGGGGGCACTGGTTTGTCCTCTGGAGCAACTGCTATGCGTTTGGAGGCCTTCTTCCTGAAAAAGGGCCAGACATTGCCTGCTGATGGGAAGTAGAGATTAAATATTTGTTTTCTTTTGCTTTCCCCTGGTCCAGCTTAGAGTAACGAGGGAGAAGTGATAGAGAGGCTCAGTGGGCACCTGGCTTACAGCCACGGTCAAACCACCACCGTCTGGAACGGTGAGGAAAACGTGTTAGAACAAAAGACAGTGTCACCCTGAAGCCCTAGCAGTGTGCAACACCATTGCCCAAGTATGGATTGTTTGCTGCTCTGGTCAAGCCTCTTGGTGGGAGCTTTTGAATTTGAACTGAAAACCTTCAGGCTTCATCTCTCACTTTTTTTTGCATTTGAGACAGCTTCTGACATTGTTGGTGCACTGGAAATGCTTTCATGGGTGACTGTCCCAGGAGCTTGAATAAATAGCTGGATCTACTCACACTCATTCTCTGATCTGAGCAACAAACTCATATATTATATGCACTGTCAAGTTATACACCTGTCTGAGGCAAGGCTAAGAGCTGATCCAGGGCTGTCCTGAGCTAATTGTGGGGTCACAATGCCACATGAGATAAACTTGGTGCAACACACAGGACACAAATGTGGACAACCAACTTTCCTATTTACAGAGGACCAGGGCATGAGCTGATGCAAGTCAATGTTGCTCCATTAACTTCAATTGAGCTCTGCAGATTTATGGGTTGGGAGTTCAGTTTCAAGTCCTGAAGACTAAAACATAGGATAGAAAGAGGTCCAACAGGTGACTTGTTGGACCTCCAACTAAACTTCCAAGGGTAGTTGAAACATAGTCAAAGGAGTCTTATGGTAGCAAGCCCAGAAAAAGAGAATCCTCTTGCTCAGAAACAGTCAGAACACAGCTGATTTAGAAAAAACACTTGAGTTAAAATCTTTGTCTTTAATCCAAATCTTTCAATTCAAAGCTGAGTCAGGCTAACAGAGAAGTATAAGGTACAAGCTGGAAGTTATGGTGTTAGATTCATCTTAATGTGCATAATACATCTGCTAGTTGAATTACGCTTCAGATACTTTAAGTAAATTTGATTAAACTGCCTAATGACATTCTACTGTTTCACATAAGTCTAATTTTGTTTCAGAGCCAATAGGAGAAGAGCAGAGAACTGAGACACTGTCTCTCATCTTGGCTGTATTACAAATCAGTTACAAGTGCAACAAGCAACTCAGAACCACACAGCTGATTTACAATTATGCAATCAAGCACTTCAGCTAATTGTATAATGATACCTAAATTACTGAGGTACAGTGACTTTCATTTATTATGCTTAAGGATATAAGTAGCAAAAAAAAAATTGTCAAAGTGTATGATTTTAGTGTACAACTGGACACAGAGCTGAAAGAGATAATAAATTCTTAATTAGTATCAAACTGAGCTGAGTTATCTCTTCTGGACATTACAAATTAACACTCTTAAATACTTATCAGTCATTACTTTTCTTTCTGGACACTTCAAAGCTGGCAGCCTATGGAGGTGCTTTAAATGTAGTTATTATTACTTAGTGGAATTCAAATATCTACTAATCTTATTTTTTTTAAACCAAAAATAATGTTTCATCATGCCTTCTTTTGTTGTGTGTATTTCTGTTTATGCTTTCAAATAATCATTTCTTAACTAGCAGCATTCTTTCCTTTGTCCTATTGGTCTTCTCCCACCACAACAGCAACAGTCCCTGTCCAACATATAGCTTTAAGAAAATGATAATAATGCCCCAAACACTGTGCATCTGTTTGTTATATACAATCTTTCTTAAGTAAAATGATAGTACCTCTTTTTCCTATAATTTTGTTGTAAGGCAAAAAAATAACAATGTATTATCATTAAAAAAACCTATGTATCTTGGAAAATAAATGTTGGGAATGGAAAGTGCTAACAATACCAGAAAACTAATATAAAACTAAAATCTGCTGACTACTGTGAAGCCTCCTGTGGCAGAAAAACTGAATGATGTCTTTTAAGTTTTCTACATTTATCTTTTTCTTCTGATCTGAAAAAAACCCCATATTTTATTTAATATTCTCTTGCAGATCACCTCACTAGGAAAGGTCCTGTGTCCTGACTGCGAAGAAATAATTGTTAACTGCACAGAATAGAACAGGTCTTCCATTGCCACTGTTCTAATTAGAAGTGATCAGGTAATGAATTAGAGGTAGAAGCAAACAAGCTGTGGAGAATTCAAATGAGCTGTTTTCTCAGCTGGATTTGAAGTCATCAACAGAAGAATGAAAATGTGTTATCCCACACCTGATGTATAGGCATGGAGCCTTCAGGATATAAAAAAAATAAGGGGTAGGTGCTTAGTGGTTCAAGACATCTCCTCGTGAGCCTGAAGCTCTGCACTTGCTAGCACAGGTGGATGATGCTGGCTTAGTGACTATGAGTCTATGGAGGGAAGGAAGAGAAGAAATAAAAAGGTATGTTGATTAAGAATATCTTCTATTTGTCCATTTCTGCCAGGTTTTCTATAAATCCCTGACAGATGGTGAAGCTTGCCTTGCCAGCATATAACTTAAGAGCATCTAGCAATGTAAATGGATTTATCCTACCATAGAGGTAAACTGTGTCCTACCTTCCCTCAGGATTCAACAGCACTTAACTGTTGCCAAGTTACACTGTTTGTATGTCACAGGGTTTTTGGTGGCTAAAGGGAAGGAATGGATAAAGTGAATGTAATAGATCATTTTCCTATGGAATGTCACTCATGTGTAGGCTGGTTGTTTTTAGCTACAAGGTGCTTGTATCAGTGGGATCACTCAAAGAATAAGTTGTTTTGAGAAAGGGATCAGCATCTAACTCTGCTCTAAAATGACCCACAAAGAAATGGTTGTCATGAACAGATGCACTTAGAAAAATACTGAAGCTAAATTCTGATCAGGCTTATGCAATGCTGTTAGTTTCAGTGGAGCTATATGGGAATAAGTGAGTGAAAATTAACTTTGGATTTTTGCTGCAAACAGTTCAGGTACTTGGGTGGAATTGTGGACAAGTCTAGCTCTGGCTTAAATTGCATACGGTTCTGTTATGTAAAGCAGAAAAATGTTCAGCCGTTTGCTAGGAAATAGCTGCACATGAACACCCCCATCTGTTACTACTGAACTCTAAACACAACTGTGTTGTGTTGATGTTTTAATTCATGTGTACTGCTGTAATGTGCAACAGCAATCTCCTCCAAATTGTCACTATAATTAATGAGAAGACTGCTGTTGGTCTAGGTTTGAATCAGAAAGCTGCTATTTGAATGATAGTACCAACTGATTTGGAGACAGTAATATCATCTGATGCTGTGAATGAGGAACATGCCCAGCTGGAGAAGCTTTGAAGCAGTCTGGGTAGGCAAGTGAAGTTCTGTAGTATAATTAGTGTGGAAAATAAAGACAGTCTGAGTCAAATATACTATTACACTTAATAATGTCTCTAGTATTTTTATTATGTATCTTTGAAACCTAGAGGAAAAGCAAAGACAAGTATTCCTTGAGGGACAGATGCTACTGTCATTCTTATTACAAAGCCTCTATAGACTTTTATAGGCATTTTCACTTAAAAGAGATGATAGGTCAGGGAATTGTTTTCTGTGGTTTGTGCATAGTGATAGGCAATGGAAGAGTTAACACCAGAAAACCCTTACAGTGGAGGTAATGCTGATTCAGGCACATCACTTCTGGATTATCAATAAATAACTTAATGGTGTTGAAATCACACATGCTGTTTTGCTTTGGCCTCTCCCACAAAGCAGTAGGGACCACCCAGCTCAGCATTTCAGTTGTGTTGAATGTACGCATATTTGAAAGAAGTCATTAAACTATTTAACACAAAATGCATTTCAGAGCACATGCTTCTGTGATAATGACACTTGATAACCTTGTAATAGGATGAATGGTAGATGATATAAATGAGTGCTTTCAGCAGTATGCACTGTTAAGACGAAGTAAGTCTGAAATGTTTGCCTATGAAACTCAGAAAATAGCCAAAACTTTTGGGGCTGTATACTTAAACAGGCTGGGATGAATAGAAGCTGATGGAGACAAAGGAGGTAACACAATAGAAAATGAAGCAAAAAGCACAACTTCTTTACAAAAAGAACTTCACTGGATCAAAAACATTGATAGATATTATATGGTTAATAAATTAACAGTCAAAACAAAGGCATAAATCATACTTTCCACTTAGAATACAATTCATGTGTATATTTTAAGTGTATCTCATTAATAAAAGCCAACATCCTTCAGTGTTAGAACTGTAAGAAAAATGAAAAAAAAACCCCAGTGGAATGTGAAATTACAAAAGGAGCACAGTATGAGAAAGAATAACAAATTAAAGCACCACTAGAACAATTTAAACCCCCTAACTATTGAATGCTTTTACCACTTTTATTTGGACTACAAAAGTGAAAATGAGAATAGAACTACAGAAAAAATATATAAGCGTTCAGACTGTAAATTCATGAGATCTATAACCCTTGAAAATCTTATAGAAAAGATAGGGAGACATTTTCCTTAAGGTGATTCAGAACTACAGTAAGAAGATTCCCTTGTCGTTTAAAGAGGATGCTTCTATTGCAACAATGAGGAGGAGCCAATATTGGAATTTGCCTAGGACAATATTAAGAGCTACGCATCATTCTGTGCTAAAGGATTGAATGAGATTCTGAGGTGAAAGGAGGATCTTATTTGTATCAGCAGTATCATAATAGTGTAGTTGTAGCTGCTATGGGCTGAGGCTATAAGTTAGTCTACCAGCTCCTCTACCCCCGCTACAGCTATCAGATTTGTCTAAGAAATGTACTGCTTTTCCTGACAAACTTTGCGTGCTCTAGATCAACCGTGCAGTGATTTCCTCATATTTACAAACACTTGCTGTATTTAATCATGCAAGAAAGACTAATTTCCTGCTACTCTTGGATGGTTATATACATCTCAACTTTTGCAATGAATCATGTGCTTACTGTAACATTTTTTCATATCCCCCTTCTGAATCAGTTTGTACTTTAATGACCACACAGACTGCTCTTTATATACATCTTCCATCTTAAGGAGTCTGTGGGGGGGCTTTGTAGTTCCACATCTGTTTTTACACATTCTTCTCTTTCTGTTTCTCTTTCATACTGAAAGAACATATGCATATTAAAAAAAAAAAAATTAAAGAAATTCCTTTATGTTTTTTTTCTCCGTCTTCTCTAACCCCTCCCCTTTCTACCATCCAGATGATTCAACTGTGTCAATAGTGACATTCTGACACATAAATTTCAGGGATTCACTCTCTGGTCTTGCTGGAAACACACATAACTCTCCATTAAGTAGAGTATGTCTAAAATCCAAGCACTGTCATGCTTGGTTGCTTTGGATTTAGCTAGAAAGGACTTTATGTCATCATATAAATCAAGGCAATGTAGGAAAAAAAATGCCAAGAAACAGCAGAAACCCTGATAGCCTCTTTTTGTCATTTCTGCTCTATTACAATGTGTTTTCCATAAGCACAGTCTTTTCAGTTTTGTGCTAAGTATTTATTAATACCATTTTTCCTGCTTTTTGCTTCTTCAGAGGTCATTTAATCATGTATTTGTGTCTATTTATCCATATAGTAGCTAGGAATGTTCCTTGATGATGAAAAGTTCTTGAATTGGTAAAGGAAAGGCAAAACTTATGAATCTTGACTGAAATGCAGGTGTAGAAAAAATGGTAATATAAGTCATTTTACTCTTGGATAATGGAGAGCAAAGTCTTTAGAAGAAAAGGAAACAAAGCTCTTTTTTCCATATTGATATGAAAAGGTAAATGGGTAGGTGAATATAAACTGTATATTACTCCCTATCTTTACTTGACACAATACTTTAGTCAAAACAGAGCTGTTGTGTATGTAATTTCAGTAGTGGAATCTAAAAGAATGAAAGTGAAGGATTGAAATGCAACTTGAAAGAAACTGCGTGCATCTTTCTCTACTGTATTCTTACATTAATAGACTTCCACTGACTTAAACAGCTTTCCTGAGAAATTGTGTGCCAAGTAGAAAAGAAGAACTAGAATTACAATTTCTTATAGACAGCTTTTCCTGTCCTTGTTTATAGGAATGGTGTTAAAACAATTTTGTCACTCTCATTAAGGAACAAGGAGTGGTAACAATTTTTTACTAGTATTAAATTTTGCAGCTCTCAAAATCATGATCCCCATTTTACATGGCCCCTTCAATGAGAATAATATAAATTGTCTTTTTGCTATCAAACTCACCTGTTTTCTTTGAATCTAGATTTTAATAGCATGTCGAAAAATCAGTGAAGAAGTGTGAGTATTTTGCTCCATAGCTATCTTTCTGACAGTAAGACTTGGGGCCAACCATTTTTATTTTTCAAGTGATATTGGTACAACTTACCTTTTTTTATTGAAACATTACTTCCTAGGATTTCTGTAAGAAAACTGTTATTGTTAGAATCACAGAATGTTTTGGGTTTAAAGGGATATTTAGGTCATCTTGTCACTGCTTACTGCAGGGGTGTGGGACATCTGTAACAAGATCAGGTTGCTCAGAGCCCCATCCAACCTGAGCTTGAATGTTTCTTGGGATGGGGTTTCTACCACTTCCCTGGGCAACCTGTTCCAGTGTCTCACTACCCTCATTGTAAAAAATGTCTTCCTTATATCTAGTCTAAATCTACCCTCCTTTAGTTTAAAACCATTAGCCATTGTCCTGTCACAACAGGCCATTCTAAAAAGACTGTTTCCATCTTTCTCATAGGCCCCCTTTAAGTACTGAAAGACATCTATAAGGTCTCCCCAGAGCCTTCTCTTCTCCAGGTTGAACAACCCCCAACTTTCTCAGCCTTTATTGATAGGAGATATTCCAGCCCTGACAGATGTTCACTTAACTTAATCTAGGGAAATCCAAGACCTACATGAACAGAAGGAGTACAGTGTAAGAAGTCAGCTATTTCCTGAGGAAACTGGTATTTTATGTAAATTTATTAGTTACATTTATAAACGGTTCTTCATCTTCTATGGAGTTCCACTCTCTCTATACTGTCTATAGAAATTATTCAAGCCTGTTAGAAGCAGAGCTAATTCCATGGCCAAGAGCAGTTTGTCCACTGATTTCTGACAGTTCTGATTCAGTCCCTAGATTCTATCTGGCAACAGTTTGTATGAGTTTCTTAAAGCTACCCACCATGCACATCTACAGGTTTAAAAATAGAGAAAATGTTATTATGATATTTGGTACAGGAGTTTATGTCTACAGGGAGAAAATATAGGAAGAATTTTCGATTTTGGAGAGTAATTTTTACTCTATTGATTATATAAACTAGGACATGTAGAAGATTTATCTCAGGGTTTATGTACCCTTCCACTCAAAATGTTTACAAATATCGGCACCTTTTCTATTGAAAAGCATCTCCAAACAAGTGACTATTGATTTTATTTAAGAAAAAGTACATGTTAAGACCAATAATTGAAGTGCAGTGCAATGCAGGAACTAAAAAGTGGTTATGATCTCCTGAAATTCATATGAAAAGAACAAAGAGAAAAATTGTCTTGGGGGGGGAAGACCCAAAACATATAAAAGAGAAGTCTCCTCTCTGTCATCATTGGGAATGAATGTTACACAGGATGGAGCACAGTAGTATGACACAGGGAGTCCACAGCACCCGCAGCCAGTTTATATGGCTTACAAACAGCAGGGCGGCAGGGCTGTTAGCTGTGCCCATGACTGTACACTAAGCAAGTTTGCTGATGATACAAAAGTGGGAGGAGTGGTTGACACACCAGAAGGCTGCATTGCCATTCAACCAGACTTGGACAGACTGCAGAGTTGGGCAGAGGGGAACCAAATGAAGTTCAACAAGGGCAAATATAGAGACCTGCACCTCGGGAGGAATAACCCCATGCACCAGTACAGATTAGGGGTCTGATCTGCTGGAAAGCAGCTCTGCTCTGCAGAGAAAGACCTGGGAGTCCTGGTGGTCAACAGGCTAACCATGAACCAGCAATATGCACTTGTGGCCAAGAAAGCTGATGGTATCCTGGGGTGCATTAACAAGAGTGTGACCAGCAGGTCAAGGAGGTTTTCCTCCTCCTCAGCTCTGCCCTGGTGAGGCCAAATCTGGAGTACTATGTCCAGTTCTGGTCTCTCCAGTTCAAGAGAGACAGGGAACTACTGGAAAGAGTCTAACTGAGTCCAAAGATGATTAGGGAACTGAAGCATCTCTCTTATGGGGAAAGGTTGAGAGACCTGGGTCTGTTTAGCCTGAAGAAGACTGAGAGTGGATCTTATCAACTTTTACAAATATCTAAAGAGGATGGAGCCAATCTCCAGTGATGCCCAGTGACAGGACAAGAGGCAACAGACACAAGCTAGAACACAGAAAGTTCCACCTCAACATCAGGAAAAACTTAGTTACTGTGAGGGTAACATTGCTCTGGAACAGGCTGTCCAGAGAGGTTGTAGAGTCTCCTTTTCTGGAGACTTTCAAAACCTTCCTGGATGTGTTTATATGCAACCTGCCATAGGTGAACCTTTTTTTTTAGCAGGAAGATTGGACTAGATGATTTCTAGAGGTCTCTTCCAACCTCTACCGTTCTGTGATAAGGATGATACTGGATAGATGCCAGATATGAGGTATAAGACAGTATGGCCTAAGTGTCACAGAGGTCACACACTGAACCTGTTTCCACAAATTAACATGCTATTGTGCATCCCTTGAATCACGATAACTTACCCTCCATGTATTTATAGCTTACAAAAAATTTTTGTTCTTCAATGAAATCATATTCATGTTCATATTCATTAGATACCTCACTAGGGATTTAGAAGAATAAATATCAAATGGGTGAATGTCATGTACTTAGGGTGCTAAATATTTCTTATGCTCAGAAAATGTGTTCCTCTTCTATAGGAAGTACTACAATCACAGGTTCTGGTTTACTTGCAAAATAATATTTATCCATTCCTAAAGCTTATATAGCATTTCCTTAAAGCCTGAAAAACCTTTTCCATGGGGAAATTAAAACTATTGGGACTGGGCTGGAAAACAGACATGCTAAAAGGGATTTTGCCAGGGGAGATCACAACACCCTACCAAATTCCAGTAGTCAGTTGGTCTTTTTGGAGGTAATATAACTTCTAGCTGTTCCAAATAGCAGTCAAGAGTCAACTCTACATAGAACAGTTCATAAAAGGTAGCCTGAAGTTTGTACTTTGTCCTCTTAAGCTAACTAGTTGAACTTTGAAGGGTAGTTCATGATGTGGCCAGCTGATATCAGCAAGGACGTAATGTCTGGTATTCATATACTCACTCACAGTCTAAAATCTGTTCTTTATGTTGATGTGTCAGGTAGTCAAAAGGGATATAATCCAGAAAAAATAGCCAGCAATTATGACTCAGAAATACCAGATGAGTTTCCAAATGGGAAATCTGAGGTACGATGTGTCGTAGCTATTCAAAATAAATTCCAAATACAAATCTGCTTTTGAATTAGAAAAGGTGGAGCATCATTCAATAGGTCTGTAAGCATCTGCTTTAACTTTCTTCTTATTTCCAAAATAAAGCAAACTTTTTTGATAGTGAGCAAAGCTGGAACTCAGTTCTTGCTCTAAGTTTCCACTAAAGATATGACTCTCTGCAGGGATTTTATAAATAAACCTATCATTGGGACAATTTTATTTCCACCATTCTCACTGCAGTATTCCTGAAAACACTCTGGATCAATCACTTAAAAACCACATTAACATATACAATGTTAATTTAGTATTATAATCTGCTAATTAATAGACATCTGTTCAAAAGAAGTTTAACAAATGAGCCTAATAAGTTCACTAATATTCTCATGGAATCTGTTGATCTCTGAGCTTCAGAGGTTAGGTGATCCAAGCAACATTGGCAGAGAGCTAGTTGCCTCACCACGCCAAAAACAGTAACAGGACAAAAGCTTGGTTGAAGTGAAGGACTTAGCAAAACAGAAGCTGCACTCAAAGTTTTGCTAATATGCAAGTGGAAGGCAGTTGAGAATCAGGCCTTCCATCTTAACATATATAAATATTGTCTCATCCGGTGCTCCCAGGAATTTGGGAGAGTCCTTTGAACTGGTTAAACAAATACCCTGTACTTCATTCTTTAGCAGACGAGCATTTATGGCTTTCATTGAAGTCGAGAGCAGTTTTACACTAGCTTTCAGTGTAAAACCCAGGAAGAATGTTGGGCTGTAAACAGCCTACAGCGCTAGTTCCACAATGTCATGACATAACGTTTGTCACAACCTTCCTTTTAAACTGGCCTTGCTGTTCGAGAGCTTTGTGATTTCCCAAGCAACCTGCAGGACAATGCAAAGAGGACTGTGCATTCTTGCAAGGCTCTTAACAACTCTTTTGTGTCTTAAGACTTATTCATAAAGGTATCACTGAAACCAGCTGTGCCATGAAGACATTTAAGCTAGATATTACTGCCTGTGATGTTTGTTCTCAAAACACTGAAATTAGTGTTTGTAGAGGTAAATTTAGTAGAGGCTGTATTTGGTTTAATATCACTTTAGTTCAGCTTACAACTTGCTTAATATTTTTTACAGTATCACCATTATATTTAGTAATGCATTATTTACATACATATATATTTTTATATATAAATATAATGGATCATGAAAATTTTACACTGAATTTAAAGAGACTAGTAGGAATAATATGTTTCCAGGAC
>WTSP01007647.1:46943-124907 GCA_025331215.1 Actenoides lindsayi
AAAGGGGGAGAAAAAACCCCAAACTGTCTTACTTAAAACAAACTTTGAGAAATACAAACTAAAAGCAGCAGAGTATAAACCATTTACAAAACCTGAAATAGCTGATGATGTAGATCAGAGACCTCACTTTAATTGCATCTGTATCTTCTATCTGTAACATTAGTGGAAATATGGAAAAATTTACTCTGAGTTCAAATGTCATTCAGTTTCACAGGAACAGAAAACCCTCTGGCATACTATTTAGATGCTTACATCATATCTGTTTTCAAGATAGTGGTGCATGAGTATGAAATAAGAAAGGAAGCCTTTCCCCCCTGCCCATAAATCATGTTTTCAGACTTCAGGAGGAATTCTAAATAAACATAGTAGGAAAAAACATGGTGGCAAACCTTTCTGCAGATGGCACATTACATGAGAACTACCGAGAAGTAAATAGGGTTTTAATGCAGAGGCTGAGACTTTAAAGGATGTTTATATTTTATTTTTTTTATTTTTATTTTAGTTAAGCTCTGTTAGATTGCTCAGCACTAGCAGCTTGTTCAATTCTGTCCAAGAGAAAAGAAAAAAAAATGCGTTGTCCTTCACACTTCATGAATGAGCAGAGCCATTGTCCAATAGATTTTATCCTTCTGATTATTGTTTGTCAGAAGAATCTCATTGAAAGCCCCAATACTACTTTAAGCACTGAAGCTTCCAGGCTGTACAAAATGGAGGCTCAGTCTGTCCTCATCTCTGAAAAGGATGTCTGTAAATGCCTGCAGGAGAGGACTGGGAATGGACCACTTGAGGTTTGCTCAGGTATTCTGCTGCTAAACACAATTTAGGAATGAGTAAGCTAGTATAAAGTGCAATTAGTACTTTATGCACTGTGTAGTGAACATGGTTTGTTTGCCAAGGTTCATTCTTGAATTCTTTGTATAAATTGCAGTCCTCTTTACCTGAGTGGTAGATCAGAGTGTCCAGGAAAAGGGAACTATTGTAAATGGTTAAGACAATAAAGGAAAGCATTACTAAAGAAATTATTACTACAATATTTAAATGGTTATACAGGGATTAATGATGCAATAGCTTGCAATAGTCTGTTTTATTACTGGCAGAACTTAGCTGTACTTCCAAAAGGAAAAGGCTATTTTAATGAAAGGGCAATATTTAGTTTTACTACATTACATTTCTATTTAGATCATTTAAAGAAAAAACAAAAAATTAGTGACAACATTCTACTAATCTGCTGTCAGTAAGTTTCCATATATGAATATTGTTTCCACACTTGCTCAAAATACATGGAAGAGATGTTATCCACACTTACTTTTGACATAAGCTTTTCCTTGTTAAATGTCTTTGAGGTTTTACCTTCCATGATTCACGTATACAATACTCAGTGACTAAATTCTGCTCAGTACTTCACTAATCACTGTCATGCAGTCTGTTTACTTTATTGGTTTCAAATTGCTAAAAATCTCATTGGAGATGGTGTGACAGTATTATGTTCCTGAGATGGTAATTTTAATTAGGAGGGGTTTCTTTGTTTTGTTTTGTTTTTGGTTTTTCTAAAGCTTTTATGCCACTGAGCAGTTCTCATTCTTGACAAGGAGTATTATATGAAAGCAGCTTTTACTTCCGGAAAGGAATTTGAATCCTGTTACACCTGTTGAGCAATGAGAAGATAATTTAGTCCTTTAAAACATGTTTTGACAAAGCAGAAGCAATATGCCTTGTGAAATGGCACAGAGCAAAGCCAGAGGAACTTGGTTCCCCATATGTCTTCCATATCTGTAGTATGTGATATAGACAGAAACAAATCCAGAAATACTACTTATTGTGGTGATATCTAGACTCATTCTTTCAAAATTTAGAAAGAAACTGTGAAAAGAAACTGAAAAGGAATCCGAGTCAGAAAAAAAAGAAATAAGTTCTTTATTGGTAAGTGAAATGTTAATTAAGAAAAACTAAACAAAAATTGTTTCCTTTCAGTTTAGATTCTGTTTCTATTGTATGATTTGTGCTTATTTCACATAAGAAGTGTGTAATGAGCAATAGAGAGCCACACTCTATATAACAGGAGAAAGAGATTTTTACTTGTAATGACCTCAGGAATATCATCTGATGCATTCAAACTGTTTTTACTTGGCAATTCAGGCAATAATAAAAGCAGAAATAACGTTACAGTTACATACTACAATTCGGTGATTCTGTCTGAAACTTCCACGCTGTGATTGGTTCAATTACATAGCTGCTACTTTGCATGTTAGGTTATAAATTGAGCCAAGTTTTGCTACTAGTGCTTTTTTTTTTTCATTACACGTTTTATGTGTATCCCAGAACAGGGACAACTGGGAATCATTAATGTGACTCATTCACGTGGGAATACATGGAAGAATGGATTGGCTTCAGTTTAAAAGGATTGGAGTCATATATATTCTTAGCAGAAAAAACAACTGTGTAGCTCACAACAGATTCTCCCTTGCTGAGCTGGAGAATTAAGGTCTGAGGCAGGGGACCACAGGTCCCTGAAGAACCTGGAATCACTCAGTGATCAAGACTGTGTTGGGGATCTTCCCACGCACTGAAGAATTTCAAATGGATCTGGGTGGAGCTTTTCAAAACAGTGAAACATGAAGGACTTTAATTCCTACAAATTGCTCACATAAAGCTTACAGAAAAGTTTCTGGGATAAAAATTTTCAGTAGAATTGAAAGTGGGACAGATACACATCAGATACAGAGGTATAATCATATACAACTTGACTTCCATGTAGATTGACTTTCACTTCAGCTGCAGAACAAGTGATACTCAAATCTCTTATGCCAAAGCAGCTCATTGCTCCAGTCCCTTTCTTTCAGTATTTCAACTCCTCTCCCAGCTTCCCTGAGCTGTTTGAAGCACATTTATTTTTTTTTTTGAGAACAACTTCTGACTTGTCACCCTTTAATTCAGAAATGGGAGACAGAGCTGCAGAAAGACTGAAATGAAAAATGCTGGGAAACTTAGAACAGTCATTCAGTACACGATGATGCTGAAGCTGGGATACAGTCTTGTTCTCACCATCGGGAAAGGCTGACAAGTAATAAAATAGCTTTTAGCCATAAAGTAAACAATCATTGCATGAGTAACTATAAGGGCACATTTCCCCCACTGCTATGATTGTAGTGCTGCTAAGTCAGTAAGATTTCAGGGTTTCACTAATGGCAAGGGATATCTCAATAACTTAAAAAATAGGAAAAATATGTAATTAGGTGTTGTTTGGATTACTGCGGTAAGCCTAATAAGAAATAGGCCTAAAATAGCATTTTGAGTAGGAAAACTCTTCTACTCTGCCTCAGAGTGACAAAAATTGCTATAAACAAAACAATCATTATTATGATCCAAAACAGTATTATGGTTGCACATGGCATTTAAGAAACTTAAGAACAGTGGAGAAAAGGTGATTCACAGCAAAGCTGAGGTCCTTGTGCTTCTGTCCAGAGGGAATAGGTTTCGCATGCTCCTGATTGTGGTACCTTCTTGGTGGTGATACCACAACAGAGGCTTGAAGGCTCTTGAGACACTGAATTTGTTAGCATTGTATCCATTTCAGTTGCTAGCTGTGTTAGGTGCAGGTAGTTTATACTAGAGTGTTTTCTTTTTCCTTTTGCATTGGAGAACTGTATTTGCATAACTATCAAAATAGCACTTATCACATAAAATATACTCAAGTGAGCAGTGAATGTACCAGTTTCCAGATGAAGACTGTAGGTAAGAGCTTCTTTCTTTCTGTGATGACCACTGGGACAATAAGAAATCTCTTTTAAAAAAGGAATACTTTGGTAAGATTATAATAATGCTGAAAATACTTGTTTATGTTGTGGATGACCAGTACAATCTTCTACTGCTGCAGGAAGTCAGGGATGCAACTTTCTCTGAACCAAGAAAACTCATTAGTTACTAAGAAAATAACACTAAATTAATACCAGCCAAAAAAAAAGCTAATTGCAAATTATTTTGCAAACAATGAAAGATCAAAGTTATGAATATTAAAAGACCAATTCAAATAAATGCACTTCTTGATGTTATTACTTTTATGGCCTTCTTCTTAGGCCGTAATTCTGTATTAGAAACCTAAGTTCCATGGGTAAAGTAAGCTTGACATTTAGAATGACATGCTGTGTGTGTATCTGCTGAGCGTTAAACAACTGAGTGGGTGGCTGAATTATTAATCCTGTCCCCGAGTCAAACTACCTGACGCCTTTCCTGAAAACAAGTGCCTGAGTCTTAAAGAAATACAGTTGTATGAAGAACTTCAGTTTTATGGTCAGAGTATTTGTCCTAGAAATACAGAAATCTTGGCCTGAAATTTCTTTACTGCTTCAGCGAATTCAAACCCACACCGCTTACTAAAATAATTTCCAGACATTATGGCTCTGAAGTGGAACATGATGCTGCAAACTAGTAGTCTGGACACTAGACTAGGAAAGTGAATGACCTGGAAGCAGCGAAGACTAACTGTTTAAAGGACTGGAAAATTTCTAAAACTTGCTCAGGGAGGAAGGCCTCTTCAGAAACTTATCCTAGGCACTGAGTTTTTCCACCTGAGGTGTTTTTTATGTAATTTCCTATTCCTTTTCTAGTCACATTCATATAAAGAAAAATAACAAGAAAAAACCAAAACAGAACCCCACACCTTTGAAACTGGTTAGGGATGGAACTGTTAGAATTTCACAGCCCTTCACGGTCATGTTTTAAAAGACTGTAGTTGCAGCTGCATTTGAGATGAACTTGAAAGCTGTGTACTAGATACTCTCTGATGATGTGTCTCAAGTCAAGTTCCTTGGAGAACATATGTAGGAAATGACACAATTTTGGATCCTAATCTAGCCGTTTAAGCAAGGTGCGAGCCAAGCATTGTGAACTACTCAGCTATGTCAGTTGTAGGCATCTCTGGAATTTAGTTTTAAAATGTGATTCAGTTTGGTAGTTTGGATGGTAGCACAGTAAGGAATTTTCTGAGTGCTGTTTGGGCTTGATTTCCAAACTATATTGCAGTCTAGGTGCCTCATTCCTTTACTGCCTTTGACCTCTTGCTTGTTTGTTTTCAGGGTGGTTACTGTACAGAAGGACGAGTATTGGTTTACTTTGTAGAATAAGTGTAAACATAGAAGCACATCCAGTTGTGTATGAAACCATTTCACATGACAAGTTTTAACTTCGGTTTTTAAGGTATCTAGGTATCGGGAAGCTTTATCTTCTAGTTCAAATTAAAAGTTTATCAAGCTTTTCTATACACAGCAGGAAGATACTGTATGCAGCACAAAAAGGGCATTGTTCGTAGGCTATTTTTCATTGTTTTGTTAGAGCATGCCTCAAGATAATTTTCTTCCTTCCAATTAGGGATCTAGTGTGTTTCAGAGATATGGAATGTACAATAATTATAACGATCAAGTAGTTGAGTGTTTGAATGCGTGCCTGAAATGTATGGATAATTGGTATAAAATGTGCAAATATTTGACTAAGTGCACAGAGACCCTCTTCTTCTGATCCTCAAGACAATATTATGGTGTTGAAACTTCATGCAAATAGCACCTTATGTGATATGCTTTGTTCGTATCTATTACTTACAGTTGCATAATTCACTGACTGAGTTTCCTCCAAGTAACTTCTTTCCATGCTTTAGGAATATAAACTATCATAGAAATACAAATTTGTGCTGCATATGTTAACATATTGCTCAATATATTTATGTAGATTATCTATATTATGCTTATCAATGTCTGTGAGGTGCTTATCAAGTGAACCATCTGGACTCAGCTGACCTTTATTTTCTCCATTAGTCACCATATGTTCTTTTATTTTAATTTTTACTTACTTTACGATATACGTGTTTTGAGATTTATTCAGGTAATCATATCTAACAATTATGCCATGGAGAGTTAATCGACTATTCTGAATAACATTGTTGTTCCGATCCTGCCATTGTAGGCTGCCCTTTGTCAGATGCCACCTTGCCTTAGAAAGATTCTTTTTCACATTCCATTTACAGATTGTACCAGAATGAACACAAGGAAGTGAGAAAAAAATGTGTGGTGCTTTAAAGAGGAAAAGTAGGTTGTAACTAATACACATGAAAGACTCATGGAACCAAATTAATGAGATTGACAAAGAGAAGACAGATTAAAGTAATTATCTAAAACCAGAGGGAAGGGTACTTTACTGGTTAAAAACTTCAGGTGTATAATTTTCTGATTCTGAACCTTTCCAAGGATACATCTCTAGAATTACTTATTTCAGTACTTTCCAAACATTTTGGGTGACGAGATGGTTGGATAACTCTTGCTAAATAACTCAGAAAATTTCTCTTTGTGTAAATACCATTTTAACTGTGTTCCCTCAAAAAATGAAGACACATCAGGGAGAATTTCACTGAGGACACTGTAATAAGTGCATAGAAAATGAGTTGTGTTTTCTGAAAGTGTGCTAAAGTTTTATGTGAAATTATAGAACAGAATCATAGAATCGTTTAGTTTGGAAAATACTTTTAAGATCATCAAGTCCAACTGTTAACTTTGCACTTCCAGTTTCACCACTAAACCATGTCACTAAGCACCACGTCTAAACTCTTTTAAATACCTCCGGGGATGGTGATTCAGTCATTTCCTTGTGTGGCTTATACCACTGCTTGACAACCCTTTCAGTAAAGAAATTTTTCCTAATGTCCAATCTAAACCTCCCCTGGTGCAACTTTAAGGCCATTTCCTCTTGTCCTGTCACTTCTTACTTGAGAGAAGAAACCAACACCCATCTCACTACAAGCTGTAGAGAATAATAATAACTTTCCTGAGCCTCACTTTCTGCAGGCTGAATAACCTCATTTCTCTCAGATACTCCTCATAAGATCTCATGTTCTCTAGACTCTTGACCAGATTCCTTGCCCTTGTTTGGACATGCTCCAATATCTCAATGTCTATTGAGCTCTCTTTCTCTATTCTTTCCTGACCATACTACTGGTACGTAGTTCACTATCTATGCCTACTTTTTTTCTCCATGGCATTCAGAGGTTTGTATGTAAGAAGCAAAGAGGTTTTGTGATAGTGTGCACATAGCATGACTATTCAGGAGGCTATAGCAGTCTCATTTTGAACTTGCTATCTAGCAACATAATTCTATTAGGTTAAATGGAGTCATCTGTGACCTATCAAAGTGTACATAACATCACATTCAGGCTGCTTTGAAAACTCCTTCACAGAAGGTCTTGATACTGAATCTTCAGTGACAGAATAGTGACAAGACAAGTTGCTATTCTGTTATGAAGACAGCTATCTCCATGAGATGATAGAAAAACCTGTGAATAAAACCCAAAGAATAAATGTCAATATATGGGTTTAAGATAAATATCACATCTAAAGCAAACACAGGAAATAGTACACATGATTGCTGATTATTATCTGCCTTGAGGCCTCTTTTGGTCCACAGAAAATAAGAAGCATAGAGTAAAAGTGAAGAGAAAAACACAAGAGGTTCTGTATCCTTGTAAAAGGAGAGAATAGAGTAAAGGAACAGATATATGAAAGTTTAGTGGTCAGATTACATTCAGTGGGGTATAAAAGGCTTTTAGGATAGGATCAGCCAAGTGTCACAGATAAAAAGGTTACAGTGGTTATAGCTATATAGTGGGAGGTTCATGGCTGGAGTGATAACAGACAGTAGTAGGTACAGGAAGATGATAAAACTGAATGGATGAAATAGGATTAAGAGAGACATAAACAAATTAAATCAATGGAAACCTTACTTTGCTTCTGTCATGTAATTATATAGTCATTTTGTAGATCATGAATCTCAGAAAATTACAGCCATTTTCAGAAAGCCATGCCTGTTTGGAAAAAAAGCTAAACTAAAAACTTGTCAAACAAACAACATAAACATGTATAGAGGGAATACATTTTTGCAGTTTTCTTGACCTGTCTTGATATATTCTCATCTCTGTTATAAACATCCCTCTGCCAGCTAGAGGAAGCAGTCATTCTGGGAAAGACTCATGCTGCTCAGATAAATTTTATAACAAGAAAATTCCCTGGAGAAAGCTGACTTAATCAAGGAGGTCTTTTTGCTGGCTTACAGTATGGACATCTTTTCTCTCTCTCTCTCTCCTTTTTTTTTTTTTTTTTTTTCAAAACAGCTGTGGGGAATCTATCCACCAGGATCAGGTGGGTAGGTCTATATTTCTGATCTAGTAGTTACAGTAGTATCTAGTCATAGATACTAGTAGTGAGATTCATCTTAACTAATTTTATTTGGTTAATAAACACTTAGTCAAATTCAGTGTAAATCATTAGTCATTGGAGAGAGACTGGTGCCTCCAAAGTGCAATTCATCTACCCATTTCCATAGGGAAGGAAACTAGACAGCTAATTTTTAAGTGTCCAAAGTTAGGTGAGAGGAATATCACCCTAAGTGCTGCCAAAAGGCTAAGCAAAATAACCTGGATATCTACTGTTATCAGTGGAGATATTTGTCAACAGACTCTTGGTGGTTTAACTTTAGGACAACAGACTCATGCTTGTATTTGTGGCCTCTGTTCTTTAGGAGTTAAAATTTTTTCATGAAAGATGCTGGAGAAACTAAATGCTGTCCCAGCTGCATGAAAATAGGCTACATTAGGAGAAACTGAGAGAAAATTAGTAATAAACTCTGTGATATTTGTCTTTTATTAATAACAGGTATATATCTCTGCAGCTGTGAGGGAAAATGTTCACTTGATGGTCAGGCTGGGAGACATCTACAAGCTTGGGAAAGGTGGCCTAAGGAGCTGCCTACTAAGCGCTAGAAGTACTTTGATTTGCGCTATCAAACATCTTTACAGAGGACTGTGGCCCATAAATTCACTTTCTTATCATAGTTTTGTGAGTCAGACACCATAATGGGAACGAAGTGGCATGCAGTAGTTCACCACATGGGTCTGGGTCCTAGAAAGGCACAGTACCGGGGATTTCAGTAAGTTATCACATATTTTCCACAGCCATCTTCAAGTGGCCTTTACTATTGCCTCTTTGTACCTCGTCCTTCCTAAAAGTTTTATTCTTCCACACACATTTGCAGTACACGCTTAACCAGGAAATACCATGAATAAATATGATAGTCAAGAGGTTAAATTATAGTAGCTTCAAAAAACCAAGAAAATCATAAATCATAGATTATTTGGTATCTCTTCAAAGCATAATGATATTCTGATCCAAAGTGCAAATAAATTTTTAGAATGTCACTAGGCTTTAAAGAAGGCCTTAATAACTTTCTAGTGCCTGGAAAACAGGTTTACTTTTCCCCTGATAGTTGGAGATAGTAGCAAATTTTCTATTGGATCAGTTAGGGTCACTGCTTTAGAATTTAAATCCAGTTTGACATTGAATATATGGTATTTGATTTGGTTATTACAGAAAAAGATAGTTAAACCATGCAAAGAAAAGCCCGGACTGCTGTTTCAATCCATGTTACATCCTCCTAATATAACAACTTCAGCATTTTATCTGTTTAACTGAAAGGAAAAAAAAGCCTACAAAGCCAAAGATTTTAAGTCTGAATTAAGGAGACTGATAGTACATAGGAACATTGATTTGTTATGAGAAGTAGATACTAAAAGATTACATTCTAAACTCATATTTTGTGAGTTAAGAGGGCAAAATACAACAGATATTGATCTCTGCACATAGTTAAACAACAACTGCAAATACAAATTGTTACTTCACAACACTCTTCATGCAACATGTCCCAAGGAGCTTTACTTGCTATCAATAAAAACCCTACAAAACTGCTACTAAACTAGATAAGCCTTAGGAAACAGATGCCTTTTAAGTAGTATTAAAGTCAGGAAGCCAGCTACTTGGTCCCAGCCAAAGGTTGATGCAGGATTTGAGAAAGGGAAAAGCACTAAGACAGTCTTATCTGGGATTCGCAAAGGCCAGGAAATGGCTCGCTGCCAGTAAAGCTACTCTGCGGAGTTGAGGAATGGGACAGATGGAGCAAATCTGCCAGATTCTTCCATACTTCTTCAGATTGTTACTAAACAGCTAAAGGCACTAGGGCAGAGGTCTCAGAGTCCAACCCTAAACCAAAAGTTGGATGAAACAGAAGCACCAATTCCAGGCCCAGGGGTTCAGCGAAACATAGATCCCTTGAGAGGCTACACCAGGTCCCAAAACTGTGTTACATCTCCTTGGAATTTCTTGGCAAGATGTTGTTTGTACCAGAGAAGAGTTTTAACACCCATGCCCCCAGGCTGCTGCTGTTTAAGTATTCTGTCACCAGATCGTGTGGGTTTTGTGTAATCTATCAAGACAAGAAGGAAAGTGCATATGTACATAAAGGATTTTGCTAGACTGAATGGAGGATTTCCTATATCAAATGAAATAGTGCTATGCCTATGTGAAAACATATCAGATCACTGAGTATTGGTATTGGCTGGTCTTTTTGTTATTTTGATCAGTCACGGAGTGACTGGTAATTTGTCCTACCCTGCTCCCCTCCTTACATCTGTCAAGTCTCTTTTTCCCTTCTCTGTCCACTTGTCTTCATTCACATTTCTTTCTACTCAGGTTATTTCCTTTTAAGTAAATCTCAGTTCTTACAAAAATAATGCATGTATACATATGAACCAAGATTAAATGAATAATGTCTTGAATGCTTTATCTGTATGTCGTACTTGCTTCCTTTTTTTATGTTTATCTTACCAGTCAGATGAAAGTTACTGAGAACAGATACTATCTGTGATATTTTTACACTTCTGTGAGCATCACTTTTCAGTTGGTGCCTGGATCTATATATGACATTTATTATAGTGCCTAATAGTATGTCCCATAATTAATATAATTAATAATTCTGAGCTTAGAGAAGTACCAATGTTACATCAAAAATGCAAAGTATGAAAAAGATAAGAAAGATATAAGGCTATAATATTTAAAAGTAATAAGCCAATAAAGAACTGTCCAGAATACAGTAAAATGAATGATTGTCAGGAAGGAATATACTTTCAGGCAGTCACAGCAAATTATGTATGTGGGAAAGGATGTGTTTCAGTAAAAGGTAGGCTTATGAAATATCACATAGAAACCAAGACTTTTCAAAATACTGTTTTATGAAGAAAACCAGCTTAAATGGTAGTCAAATGCCACTGACACTAAGAATATTTACCTATTTTTAAGAATGCTTCAGGAAAACAAAAATCCATTTGGATATAATTTTTACCAAAAATATCTATCTTCAAACTTTCCTAAACACAATGGAGAGCTATGGTGTTTGTAAAGCACTGCAGTATGTGAGAACATCACATAGTTTAATGTCTTCATCCATTGAATTCTCACATGAAGTAGAAACATCACTTTTCCTGTATACCTTTCAGATATAAAATGAAAGACTTTGCAACCTGTCAAGACATGTGAGGTGATTGAGTTTGGCAGTGATATAAATCTCACATTTCCTAACTTTCTGATTAGTGTCTTGTCAATTTATGTGCTCCACAAATAACCCATCATTTACTCTGCAGGTCTAAATATAATTTACAAACTCACTTATCCAAAGGAAGTGTTTATTGATGAATGTTGCACATTGGTTTTTCCTAAAATACAGAAGCTTTCTGTGAGTGGCTCACTCATGAGGGGCCTGAGACTCATCTGCAGGAACCTGAGATCAATTGGCTTTTCCTAAACAGAATACATTTTGTCATATGAAGGTGATATGTCTGCAACATAATACAAACTATATGGCATCGTAACTTCCCACTGGTTTTGTGAATAAGGTTTTTATATTTATCTCTTTGCTATTTTCTTTAGCTGGGAACCCCAAATTTAGAAATAGATCTCTGTGTGGTGGTGAAAAAAAGTGACTTCTTGAGACTGACAGTTCAAACAGATAGGAGGCAGGGCAGCCCTGGGCACCTAAATGGCTGAAGCCTTGCTTATTGAACATCCATTCAGCTTCAGAGGAATATCCTGTATTTGCTATCCAGGCTCACTGCTTTGAATGCTCGTTTTTGAAAAGAAATATTTTGGAGAGAAGGAGGCTAGAAACTGCTAGAAACTGGAGGCTGTACGGAGGTGGAGATTGGTCTATTCAACCACGTAACAAGTGATAGGACAAGAGGAAATGTCCTCAAGTTGCACCAAGGGAAGTTTAGTTGGGATGTTAGGAAGAATTTCTTTACTAAAAGGGTTATAAGGCATTGGAACTGGGCAGTGGTGGGGTCCCTATCCCTGGAGGTATGTAAGAATTGTGTAGATGTAGTGCTTAGAAATATGGTTTAGACGAGGACTTGTCAGTGTTAGGTTAGTGATTGAACTCAGTGTTCTTAAAGGTCTTTTTCAATCTAGGCAATTCTGTGATTCTGTGGTAGCCTAAATACTTGGCTAAGAAAAAGAAATCCATTTCTTCTGTTTGACCAGCTAACCCCAAGTGACAAAGAAAACTTCATTGAATTTTAAGACTTGCTATAGTCAAGGGATTAATTAGTTGATTATTTAAATAGTTATCTATATTCAAAAGTTTGGTCAAAAGTCTATGAAGTCTTTGAGGGAGCAACTAAGACTTCAGAGGTACATCTCTAAGATGATCAAAAAGATCATTACTTTCTTTGAAAGTGTGTCATTCTTAGTGTAGCAGAGGTGACACTGAAGGGAGAAGTGGTGGTGTTAGCCAGCTAAAAGCAGCTGGCAAGAGTGATATGGTGAAGACAAGGGGGAAAAGGAGTATGAAAGTTGAAGCAGACAAAAACCCAAAAGAATTATTTGAACACAAAGAAAATGTGTTTTACAATTAAAAATAAAAAGAAAGAAAGGGAGTAAGAGCAGAAGTGGTACAGATGAAATAGGAGGAAAAGCCTTTGAGGCTAGCACCCTATTTTGCAGTACAACAGTATTGCAAAATAATCTGTTTCAATCTGTCATCACTTTTGATGAAATACTAGGCTATTTTTGTGAAGCTTCCAAAACTGACTGGTGACATTTACTTTTTCCGAGTCTATAGCACTCAACAACAGTGTGCTACATGCTGTGGAGATCCATATGTGTTTCTAAGATCATGATCACCTTGCATGTGCCAGAGATTCTGAATCAACTGCTGAGTATAAAACTAAAGGAAAAACAGCTATTAGCAGGAAAAAAAATGGTATAAGAAAAAAGTCTACTATCATAGTAATTGACCTACTCTCAAATTATATCCCAGAGAGAGAAATTTTCTGCCATCTTGGCCATTCCTTATGAATCTTGACTTCTTCAATGATTGTTAGAATTCAAAAGTAATACAAGTGAAAACTGGTTTTTCTTAAAGGGAAATTTCACACCCATTATGCTGGCTCTGTGAATCAACTTAAAGATAAATGTGAATACTATGTTTTTGGCAGAGCTGTATTCTTGAATACAGAATATCAGAGCCTTGAAGACTTTGAGATAAAAGAGCTATTGAGAAGATCAGCTGTAAATCTATCTGGATGTGTTGTTTGTCCAGCTTTCAAAGTGGGTGTGTGGCAGAAGCAAGAACTAGGACATGTGTAAGCAGGATAGGAATCAGGGTTGGAAACAGTGCAGTGAGGAAGGCCAAGCCATAGGCAGAAAAGACGGGTCTGGAGAGAAGGCAGCCCTGTTGGTGGTTTGCAGCAGGTTCCATTGCACAACTAATGGACTTGCGACCTTAACGATGTTACGTACTCCATAGCTTCCACAGAAGGAGCTTTGATAACCATTTCCAGGAGCTATGCCTGTGAAATTTTTCCACTGAGTTGTGATGAATTATTACACAGTGGTGTGTGCCAAATGTCACTACCAGTTTATTTAATTGAAACTTTGCAATAGGTTACTGGAGATAGGAAATATAATACAACCAAATAGAAAATCAGTGTCATCATTTCTTTGATGTTGGCTGATAAATCAGCATAGCATAATTGCTCAACCTAGTGAGAGTACTACACCTAATGCTTATGTAGATCTTGTATCATTTTGAAGAAAACTATTCTATATTAAAGTTCCTTGACAAATTTTGATCTGGGAGATATTTTAGGCCTTGATACTTTCCAGGTGTAGATCATGATTTAGTTCAAGTTTTATGGATAAGAATATGAAAAGAGAAGCAGCTATCAGAAATCTTGAATTCCAAGGCTATTCTGTCCTTTTTTAACAAAAGAGAAATCTGTCCTTTTGGAAAACCTACAGTATGATTTTATTTTTTGATAAAAATCAAGATCAAGATTTGTGCATCAATTTAAGTTTGTGACTTCAAATGAAATTAAAATAAGAAAGTATCCCAAAAGTCACCTGCTACCTGGTGTACTACATGTGCAATTCTTTCATTACTGCTACAGACATAAATTTCTTTGCCGGAAGGCAGAAGTGTTTTTGAGAAGACATGTTTAGGCACTGAATCCTTACTCTTAAGGGATCATTTGAGATCTTAAGAAGCAGTTTTACATTAGCTGTGATATTATCTTTGCTCTTTGCTGTGAAATGCAGTAATAATGCAGTTTTAATTGGCCTTTGAATACAGTAATTTCCAAATGGTAATCTACGAGGAGGCTTAAAATCCTAAAAAAAAAGGCTGCTCTTTTAATTATAATGGTATTTTGTTTGAAGAATTAATACAAGCTAAGTGTTTGTCTAATTCTTGTGATGAAGCAATCACAAAATAGCCCCTCTTATGGCTTGCATTTTGTGTAGGGATCATGCATATTCTAAGAGCCACTGAAAGTGACTACATGGAAATGAACATCAAGAAAAATCTCTTTTCATTGCTCTTATCTATAACCCCTTTCTCTGATATAAAGAAGTTCAGCAATGATAGCCAACAAATAGAAACATTTCCTTGCAATTGCTTCTACTTCCAAGATGAACTTGTGTGGAACCCAATTCTGCACGCTGCAAAGGGGGCAAAGAATTTTGGAGGTCTGGGCAAGATAAACCACAAAAATGCGATATCTTTTTTTTTCTAAATGAAACTACAGATGTCTCAAATGTTTCATAAAGTGTGAAACAAACAATTTAGAAAAATAGGTCACTCCTCTAGGTGTACAATATTACTGAGTTGCAATAATCTAATTGTCTGGAACTAAAAAACATTGTTTTGTCAGGATGAATGAGTGTTGAATGAAAATGTGTATATTTTTCAGACCTGAAGACTCATGGCCTCCTATTGCATCTGCCAGAAGTGACAATAGAAAAAAACATGTTCAGTGAAGCTCCAACACAGTGCAGTTTTCACCACACTGATAGCTTTAGTGCCTGTAAACAGACAAAAGAACACTCTTTCTGAGTGCAAGAAACAAAAACTATTACATGTGTAAATAAAGGGGAGATTTCAGAAATTAAATGTCAATTTTATTTAATTCAAATAGCTATTAGAAGGACCCATCCATGTGTATACACAGCACAATCTCCCCACAACTAAAACCACTTGACAGATACTATTAGGTAGAATTCAGTTCAAAAGGGCTTCTGTTAAATGCAAAGCAGATTGATAATATATACAAAAATCTCTCTACCAATACAAATGTAGCGGTTATCAGACAAGACAGGAGTTTTCTTAAAAACATTGCCATCTGTAGTGTTACAAGAAAAAGCTTTTAGATTTTTTCTTCTTTTTTTTTTTTTTTTAATATTGTTGGTGTTATTTTTAGCATTTCATGTAGCAAAACTTAACCAAAGCTTATATCTCTTTTTAAGTTATAAAAATGAACTTGTTGTATTTGTGTGCTCTTCGTATTCTGTGGGATTTGCAGTTTTAAAGATATTGATTTAAGCAGCAGCATTTAAAGGCAGTGCAATTTGCAAACATTTCCAGTAGCTAAGTTAGGACTTGGAAAGAATGTTGCAAGCTATAATGAAAATTCTAGTTTCTCTCACTTCATATCATGTTGTCACATTCTGTATTTTGAGGCAGACTGAAAATCATTATGCAGCCTTTATGTTACAGCCACTATTATGATACAGTCAGGAAGTATAGTGCCATCATTTTAACAGCAGAGCATTTATACTGTACTATATTCATTTTTTTTCAGCAAAGATTTACAAACAAGCCTACCTGTATATTAGGCCAAGTTATAACCCTAACACAGAGTTTCCAAACAAAAACAGAAGACAAGCTGAGCCACAGCTATAAGTACCTGTCTCATGCAAAGAGGAAAAAAAAATGTCAACAACTTGCACCCTAGAAGGTACTGAGGCACCTCATTTTCTGCTTTGTTTAGTTCAATGGTAGTTGATGCCATATAGCACTCAAACCTGACAAAGAAGTCTTTTAGGTTACTTACTGCTTATTCCTATTTGATGCAAGGAAGAAAAGAAAATGAAGACCAAAGCTCGTTCAGGTGTGCTCACAGTGGAAATTCTTTACAGACCACTGATTTCATGATTAGTGAGCCCTTGCAAAAGCAGATAGTCCCATTCACACTTCAAAAATGTGCAATCCTTATTATCTGGCAAATAACACAAAACTGAAAATGAATAGTCTCTTCTCTTCCTGTACAGTTGCTTTTCATTGCTATGCATTTGCCCAGGCTGTTTATTTTAAAACTAATACACCAAACCTGCTGATTCTCATGTTACTCTCAAGTTACAAAGTTACTCAACTTCAGTGACTAAAGAGCAATATTTACAGGCGTATCTGCAGGGTTAACCAGGAGGCTCAGGACATGGGTTACCCCCATGAATGAAAGGTAATATTGGAAGCTAACATTTGACTTACTCTCTCTTCATGTGAATGACCCTGGCCTTCTGGGTTGCTGGGACCTTTGGCGTCATATCTTTTCTTCCATATCTTTGGGATCATACCTTTTGTTTTGCTGTGTACAGCACAGCAAGTCTGGCTTAAGTTGCGCCAAGGGAAGGTTTAGACTAGACATTAGGAAAAATTTCTATACAGAAAGAGTGGTGAGACATTGGAACAGACTGTCCAGGGAGGTGGTGGAGTCACCATCCTTGGAGGTGTTCGAAAAACATGTAGATATGGCACTTCAGAACATTATGTAGTGGTCATGATAATCTTAGGTAGAAGGTTGGACTTATCTTGGAGATCTTTTCCAACCTTAATGATTCTCTGATCCTGTGACTTGCCTTTGAGGGCACAGAGGAGGGAGTTTTGGAAAGGCAGAGAAGGACAGTGAACATAGGGGTATTTTATTCAATGTACTGCTTCTAAAGAAGCCAAGGACAGTGAAAATGCAGCCCATGCTCTCAGTCAGGCTAGCTAATCTCTGTTCAAAGGAGCTCTCCATCCAAGTGCCTAGCCTAGTGCTTCAGGTCAGAGAAGTAAGCAAAGAAACCCTACAAACAAATCTGACTAACTAAAACTTGTGGACTTTGGTCTGAATCTGGAAATTATAGCCTGTTGTATCTGTGACTTTTTTACTACTGGTTGCATTTTGGCTGAGTGTGACAGTGGTTCCTGTAAGGCAACATGCGCTGCTACAAATTCAGAGGCAGATCCTGTTACGTCTTTTGAACATGGGCTGCAGAATGTTTACTAGCCATGAATTAACTCATTAGGAAGTATGATTTGTTAAATTGAGTTCAGTGTAAAGAAATACACTAATTTTCTTAAATAATTGTCAGAGAAAAATACCTAATATTGATTATCTGGAATACTCTGTCCAGTTCTGGACTCCCCAGTTCAAGACAGATGGGGATTACTGGAAAGAGTCCAGTGAAGGGCAACAAAGATGACTGGGGGACAGGAGCATCTCTCTTAGAAGGAAAGGGTGAGACAGCTGGCACTATTTAGCCTGATGAAGAGAAGGCTGAGAGGAGATCTTATCAATGTCTATAAATATCTAAATGGTGAGTGCAAGGATGAGGGATCTGGACTCTTTTCAGTGGTGCCCAGTGATAGGACAAGAGGCAATGGGCACAAGCTGGAACACAGGAGGTTCCAACCAAGTATGAGGAAAAACTTCTTTACTGTGAGGGTAATGAATTACTGGAATAGGCTTCCCAGGGAGGTTGTGGAATTTCTTTCTCTGGAGATATTAAAAATCCACCTGGATGCTATCCTGTATAATGTCTTCTAGGAAAACCTGCTTTGGTGGGGGGGGCTGGGCTAGATGATATCTAGATGTCCCTTCCAACTCCAGTGATTCTGTGATTTGAATAAATGTAGTCACTGTTTGGAATAGACAGTTCATAAGTCACTGAATATAGGTGAACACTGGAAAACTGCAAGCTGTTCACATGTTAATTCTTTCTTTTGACTTTGTTTCTTTTGTAACACTGTTCTCAAATTCTTTGCTAGATACAATTACTATTAAAATATTGCTTTGGGCTATTTTTTTGTTAAGCAAACATTGCAAAACACTTGTGGAAAATTAACAGTAAATTGTATATGCAAGCATTCACACTTAAAGATTTCTATTTAGCAGTATGTTCAACTGTCACAAAATAGAAACAAAGCTTCTGCTGATGCGCAGAATAATGTTCAGTAAATAAGTAGTAAAATAAACATAAAGAAGTTACTATTTACCTAAATTAATCTGTTTTTTAAAGTTTTATTGAATTTAACAGAAAATTCAGTTAGAAAAATACTTTAGTTTTCACAAACAAATTAACCAGTTTGAGTGCATATATCTAAACCAATGTAGGTATTTGTTTCATTAGCTGATTAGCCGATGCTCATTTCTCATAGTCCTACTTAAGTAGATACTTAAAACTTGTAATACATCCACTAGTGGCTGCTAAGTTCCAGATGAGTTTAGTCTTTGATGTGGAATATCAGACCTTCATGCATTTCACTGAATCACAACAGAGTTTTGCTTTTGAGCTGATACTTTGTGAAAGGTTAGGGGGAAAGCAAGCTGAAGGTCAGGGATAATATTAAGTTCTACTTCAGTTATCTTCCTAGGTAGTTATACAAGGAGTGTCTATCTCTGTCAGGGTGGTTCTGGAATTCTTTCCTCCTGGAATCTCAATATACATAAAAAAGTGCTTATCAATAACGCATATCAGTTTTATTAGTTAGGCAGAAGGAAAGTAGATGTAATGACTGGTAATTCCCATTCTGTTCACAACATAGCGTGAAAAGCACCAAGTATTAGTATCCCGATCGTGGGTTTCATGGGTCTCTGTCTTTTGCCTGAATGAAATGAGTTCTGCAAAATTCTTTGATATACTACTTGACAAATTGCTGACTACATGTGACAGATCCTTTCTCCAAACGTTAGACAGCATCATGGTGTTTGGAGACTAGAAATGTAGCCTGGCAGCAGAAGTGTGCAAAACAAGTAGGACTATTGTTTCATGTAGAGCAAAGCAATATTTTTTTTCCAATACACCTGATGAGGGGAAAAACCACCCCAAAAAGAATGTATAAAGGAAATCATTACTTTAATTACTCTGCCCTTACCAAACAGAGAAGAAATTAAAAGTGAGTCATTAATGATTTCTATGAAAACTGAAACAGGTGGTGGTAGGTACTCTATCAGATAATTCCTCAGCAAAGAAATTCCTCACTATAGCAATTCCTCAGAATAAAGGAACCTGTGAATCACAGCAAATGGATAGGAACAATTTATTCACATGTGAGAGAAAAGAGTTTCAAGAAAGAGGATGAGAAACCTTAGCAGACTGGATGAGGGACTGTGAGGTCTTTCAGCTCAGGGCTTGCTTGAGCCTAAATTTGATTGCTGGTTGACAACATACATATAAAACCATTTTTGTGTGACTAGAAGTTATTCTTCAGTGTGGACACTGACCCTACCTCATACATTTAGTGTCCTTCATTAGGCCTTTCCTGTCCACGACATTCACTGTAACTTTTGAAAACATGCAATAATTGATTTTTCAACCAGATTTTTTTTGTTTCTTTAATCAATAATTGAAATCAAAGGCTTCTGTGAAAGCAACTGTAGATCCTGGGGAAATGAGTGAGTCTTTTTTCTTCACCTAAAATACAGAGAGAATTTTTAGCAAAAATTTGGTTAATAGAATCAGGCTTTTTACTCTCCATGCACACATACTGTTTACTGATGAGACAAAGCAGAAGTAATCTTTGGGATTTGGATCATAAATATCTGTCTTCAGTGAAAGACTGTTTGCAATGTGTCATTCAGCTTTTGTCTCCTTACTTGACATAATAATGCAATCCACTTTGGGTATTCCACTGCTAGGTAAAACTCACCTCTGTCCCCTCTGCTTACCTGCCTCCACCCCCAGATCTGTAAACTAACTATATATGCACTGAATGGCTGATTCAAGCCCTCACAGAAGGGATGGAATGTGATTATCCACTCTTGAAAGCAGATCACCAGCAGATTACTGTAGGGGCAAAATTGTTGAATATTTATGTACAAGCCAAATTGTTCAGAAGCTCCAATATACAAGCCTCTAGAAGACTGTAAAGGAAAATGGCCATCTCAAACTGAGGAAGGTACCCTGAAAACAAAATCTTTAGCTGTTTGCTTCTATAAAAAAGGCAACCATGCTCCAGTTCCTACATCTGTAAACAACATCAGAAATAGTTCAGGCAGACCGCTGCATAGAATGAAATCACAGGCCACAAAAATTTCTTATGTTTTCTATCCTGAGGTTAACAGCCTAAACACAATAATGCTTTGCAATTATGCAATGCCTTTGAGCTGAGAAGCCCAAAATGTTTTACAAAGGTTGGTAATAGCTATGCTTTTGAAAGACTTAGATACAGCGGTGGGGAGTTTTCCATGTAGAGCTATGTGAAAAATTGATTAGTTTCTCTATGGTTCTCTGGCTGAAATGAAAAAAACAGAACCAAAAAGTATGTTTGGGTCAATAGAAGCAAATTTTTTAATTTTCTTTGTGAAGATGAAGATTACAGAAATTCATTTTTTTCCATCTAAAATAAAATGTACACTTATTTTGCAAATTGAACCCCTTTTTAATATATCTCTTATTCAAAATAAGTTTTTCAAAAATTTCTATTTTTAGAAATACTGACATGATTGACTTCCAGTTTTGCCCATTTTTATCTAAATTTGAGGTTTCTTTTGAATTTGATACAAATTCATTAAATGTTTCTGTTCTCCTTTCTAATAAATGCAGCTCTGTTCTGCTCTCCTCCCATGTATGTCATTAATGCCTCTACATTCTGAATTTGCACAAGTCCCACTGTGTAATGATTGATGTAACAATTCAATCTGAAAGCAGTGTCATGATGCCTGAAATACACTTAAATTACACTGCAAGCCAAGCTTGTAGGGGATGGATGGAGTTTCGAGGCAAAGCAGTAACTCTAGTTATTAAGAAGCTGTGAGTAATGCTGATAGTAAAGGCTATCCATATTGGAAATCATTCTTAATGTAAAATGAAGTACCTGAAATAATCCTTGTTAATCTTCTTAAAGTCTGAGACAATTAAATTAAATAAGATATGAGAGAAAAGAAGACATGAAAAATTTGGCTGAATTGTGTTTCATTAACAGATTTATTTTTTTTTTACACTAGCTGTAGAGTAGATGGGAAACTGGAGGGGAAAAAAAAGGAAAAGGAAAAAGGGAAAATAAACTCTTTGGTTCTCCAGCTTCCATGAAAGCATTGCTGTTGGCCTAGAAGAGTCTCAAGCATGCAAGCATGACCATTATTCTTCCATTGTACTTTGGGAGTATGGCACGTGCAGAGAAATATTCAAGATGCTTGCTCCACTTACAGAAATTTTAGTGACAGACACACTGGAAATAAGTACAGTATCTAACATTTGTGAGCTAAAGTTTTTAATTTTAGCTAAGTCTCTCCTAATTCTAAGTAAACTGACATCCACTAGGATGGCTTATGCTCAAGTACAATATCTGACCATATAGTGTTGTCCTCGAGTTATCCCCTTCAGACTTCAACTTTGGAACAATTAAGGACATTACTGTTATGAAATCAACCACAGCTTATACACAAGGCCTGGTGCCTGCCATAAGACATGAAGACTTTATTCTAGACAGAAATTATGTCTAAGGACTTGGAAGTAGTGAATGTTAAATACAGAAAGAGCATGAAGGATGAAGAAAGACCCTGTATTTCAGTCATCTGAAACAGGAAAAGCTTTCTACTTTGGCTGTTAGTAATATGTAGACTAACACACATGCAAATGTAACTATACACACAGACACGCACTATATTTGTACCCTAATTGGATATTCAGATATACAGATATCTCAGAAAACTTTCTCTAAACTGAGCACCTTTTAATGCACAGGGAGGAAGCAGCAAAAAATTCAGGCCTGTGATATATGGGATCAACTTCTCAGACATTCTTGCAAGTAACTTCCTTGTCATCTAAATGTCATGAAGTCAAGGCAAGTCTAACAACTACGGACAGATAGAGTAATTGAATGCTATAAGCTATTCTTATTTCTTCAGAGTCTAATAATGTGAAAACAGAAGTTTTTCTATACTATTTCTGACTTCCATTTTCTACTCACATCTAAACATGAAGAGACAGAGAAAATTATTTTATTTTTAACTGTAAGAATCCCTGTAAGATTTGGATTTGGGTCAAAAGTAGTGCATGACTTTTCATTGTGCAGATTGTTTTACTCATTATACAGTTTTGGTATAAGAACAATCTGATTTTTCTTTTTCCTCAGGCTGGATGGTATGTTTCTTTTCTGAGTATTCATCTCTGTGAACCACAGTGAATAAATTTAATATTTGTGACTACATATATAAATATGAAAGGTCAGCATATGTTTCACTACTAATATTCATATTTCAGAGAGCATATATATTCAAGATGCACTGCTTCACTATTCCCTTTTGTAGGAAAATATAATGTGTTTGTGGTTAAATACTCTCACAAGATTCCTCCTTTTTTTTATAGCTTTGTTTCATATTTCCCACAGCCATGAAAGACCACACAAATAAAAGATCCCTGTAAAAATGGATAACACAATATCACAGAAATTATTTTAGTTAATTTGAGTGCAGAACAGTTGTCAAACATGGCTTTCATTTTTAATGTGAAATATTTGTCTTATTTTCTCTTGTCTTCAAGAAGAAAAGGACAAGATGCTTAATTTTAAAAATTAAAGAGGAAATGCTGGTAACAGTTTGTATTGCTCTGTATGGAAACAAAGTTCTTCGGTAATCCAGGAGTAAAAATGTAGCTATTTACCTAAGAAATATAAAGTCTTTCCACTGAATTAACACTGCTCAGTGAATTATAGAGCAGGATAAATACTGTAATATATCTAAGTATACTCATACATTTTTAAAAAGTACCATAGCTATGATCACATTCTTTTTATATCCTGTTTCCAAAACTCCTCCAGCAACAGTGTTTTCTGGCAGGAGCTCGTATAAAAATAGCCAAATGTTAGCATGACTATTATAGAATGTGTGTGGAAAGAAAATTTTAATTTCATTTTGCAAGCTTTTGTATATAAAATACATTTCCTGGATTCAATAAAGTACTTAGGCAGATGCTTAAGTCATTATTTTCAAAATGTATGCTAAAATATTCTCTTTTGGAATTGAGAAATAGCTTGAAATTATGATATTACTCTAAAGTTTCATTCACTTCTTAGAAAGATGAATTCCATATCTGTAGATAAAACCGGAACACAGTACTGTAGTGGAAGGGATAAAACATGGAAACTAGGCATCACATGAACTTTTTGTCTTCAATTCAAAATTAAGTTAATTCTTAAAGTCCAAGTCTCATAATGGACTTATAAACAAGCCACAAATTAAGATTGTTTTAGATAGTAATTACACAATAGTTAAAACTCCTGAATTTTTATATGTTTGGAATTTTTGAGCAGGCAAAAAAAAAATCATGTCAATTATTTATGAAGAGTTTTTTCATCTAACAGCAAATTATGCACTTATAAGGAGCAGAGGACATTTGTATATTAAGAGGTATTGGTAATTTTTTCTCTATTGTGCTTTTCAAATAGAACACATAATACTGTTGTTTTTTAAAAGGTGTGTGGAATTAACTGCAAGCATTTCTTCTTTGGTAGTGATGAGTCAAATTTCTATTTAAGGACAACTGCTGTCTTGTTTAAATTCCTGATTAACCACATTCAGATTTTTTTTATATTTCTGGCATTTTTATTACTGTGGTTTTTTTCTGCTTCAAACAAAATGACACTGAGAGTTAGCAGATTCATTCTGGAGGTAGCCAGTGGTGAACATGGCCAGCTCAGGCCAAGGCTACAAGTACATAGCATAGCTTGTTTGGGACCTTGTCAGTACCTGCTCAAGTCATTAGTTCAACCAATACCTGTTTAAGTCAACAAAAACTCTTCAAATAGACATTGACTATATCCCTGAGAAAGGAGAATCTGTATTTTTCCAGGAATCATGATTGTGTCGAGGATTGAACTAGATAGTGGGTGAGATATCCTCAAGTTCCTCATTCTCTGGAGTCATCGCATTCTTTAACTGAGACTCATTTCCCTGATAAGTTCATTACTTTTCTTCGTAGACCATTCCATTTTTATTACAAACAGACAGTATTGAAAAATATTTTCTTAAAGTCATAGAAGTGGCTAAACTATCCATTAATGTTCTGTTGTACAGTCAATATTTGTGTCAGACTTGCCTCAGTTCTTATATACTTGAAAAAAAAAAAGCCATTAACTTCTACAGTGTGAAAGAAATGATCACCCTATCAGGATTACTAAATTAGTAATTACCAGCTTTCTTGTTATATTTAGGTGTGGGCACCATACAGACTATTGCTGTTCTCTCTCTGCAGAAAAAGTGTAGATAATTTTTCTTATACTTTTTGTGCAACTATAACAATTATTGCTTGATATTTTTCTCTTTTATTTGTTACTGATTGATATGACATTGATTCTATGAAAGCAATTGGTTCTGCAGACCTCAAAAACTGAAGGACCTTTAAAATAACCAATGATAAATCTCTAATGTTTAGTTAACCATCAAAGTAAGGAAAACACAGGGCAGGCTTTTTAAAGCAAAGCAAGTACACAAACCATGGCCTTTGGGATACTTTCCCATGATTTTCTCCTACTGGAATTTTCAAGTTGAAATTCAGAAGCTGAGAATATCTTTTCTTATTTCCTGCTACTTTAAGTAGAATAAAATTTTCCCATGTAAGCATTCTCAGTAAGCAAAAGTGTCTATAATGTATCTATCTGTAGAGTTGCTACCACATTCTAGGGTTCCACTAATTTTTTTATTTTCAGATCTCATTTTTATGTTTTAGATTCTGAACAGTCCTAAATGGTTTCAGCCATCATATAATTTAACACTGAGTCATTCTACATTCCTACAAGAAACCCTCTCTTATGCATGATTATATATTGTGAAAATGGATAGGCTAATTTTACAATACAAAATTTTCTGTGGTAGCTGTTCTGATACTATTTTAGTCTGTTTTTAATGATATACTCACTGCAACAGCCCTCTTACATACAATTACAATTTTGAAAAGCGACTAACTTGGGTTACAATTGCATACATCAACCCAGATACTCTTCTGTGGAAGAGAGTGCATGGACCTAAACAAAGACATTTCAAAGAATGTGCTACCCTACAGGTATTACCATTAGTTAGAGACAAAAATGAGAAGGCTCTGACAATTTCTCAACAGTCAAATATTTCTTTCACCTTTTCTCACTTGTTTTAGTTTCCAAGCTGATGTGCAGCCAGAGTGAAGATGCCTTGGATTTACATAAAACAAGTTGTGGGTTCAGGAGGGACATTTGCCCCACAGTATTAAAAGTCTGCTTTTATTTCTACACACCTAAATTACAAATAGAGTTTGCTGTTACTGTCAAATTTAACAAACCTAAAAGCAAAATTCAACTTAAACCTGTGCTCTATTTTAGCTTTGTATCTCTCAGCTCTCAGTAGAGAGAGAGTTAACATTTGGTAGGCATCCTTTGCTTGCTCAACAAAATGGAAGGTTAAACTAATAGAGTGACAAATACTGAAACAGTCACAGAATCACAGAATTGGTTGGAAGAGACCTTCAAGATTATCTAGTCCAACATTTGGCCCAACATTGCAAGCTCACCACTAAACCATGTCCCTGAGCAACACGTCCACATGCCATTGGGGTTGGACTAGATGATCTTTTGAGATCCCTTCCATCCCTTAACATTCTGTGATTCTGTGATTTATATGCCTTCAGGGATGGTAACTCCACCACTGCCCTGGACAGACCGTTCCAGTGTTTGATAACTCTTTCAGTGAAGAAAGGTTTCATAATATCCAGCCTAAACCTCCCCTGGTGCAGCTTGCATTCATTCCCTCTGGTCCTGTCACATGTCATCAGCGAGAAGAGGCTGTCTCAGTCCTTACTCCAACCTCCTTTCAGGCAGTTGTAGAGAGCAATAAGGTCTCCCCTCAGCCTCCTCTTCTCCAAACTAAACAACCCCAGCTCTCTCAACCGCTCCTCATAGGACTTGTCCTCTAGGCCCTGCATGAGCCTCATTGCCCTTTTTCTGGACACACTCCAGCACTTTTATGTCCTTCTTATAGTGAGGGGCCCAGAACTGAACACAATATTCAAGGTGTGGCCTCACCAGTGCCAAGTACAGAAGGACGATCATCTCCCTATTCCTGCTGGCCGCAGTGTTTCTAATACAAGCCAGGATGCCATTGGCCTTCTTGGCCACCTGTGCACACTGCTGACTCATTTAGTTAACTACTGATCAATACCCCCAGGTCCTTTTCCAACTTGCAGCTTTCCAACCTAACATCCCCAAGTCTGTAGCTAACCATGGGGTTCTTATGACCCAAGTGCAGGACCTGGCACTTGGCCTTGTTGAAGCCCATGCAATTAACCTTGGCCCACTGATCTAACCTGTCTAGATCCTGCTGTAAAGCTTCTCTACCCTCTAGCAGATTGACACACCCACTAGCTTGCTGTCATCTGTAAATTTACTGAGGGTACACTCAATCCCCTCATCCAGATCATTAATAAAGATATTAAAGAGAACAGGCTGAACTCTGTACTGAACAGTACTGAACTCTGGGGAACACTATTTATGACAGGATGCCAGCCAGATTTAGCTTATTTAAGCTGAAAGAGAAAACACATATTAATGGAGATAGAAGATGCTGTACAACACCTCACTTAAAGATACAGTGAGAAGAATAGAGGCTTTTAAAGAACAGAGTCCCTTATTCTCAAATTTGCCAATAGGTCAACACAAAAGCTGTCACATCTCGAGGAGCAATGACTGAAAGAAAGATATGAGTTTAGGCAGACAAGAGAAGTATAAAAAGCTTCTGCATTGGAGCTTCTTTTCTTTCTACAAAGGAACAGCTTTGAATCATCCCCATGTGGAGGATGATAGAGATAAGAAGCTCTCTGGTGGTAAACATCTGGGTTGGGAGGGAAGATCATAGGATGTTGTGGGATTCTCTTTGTTTCTTTCTTTAACTGTGTATGTCTCTACTGTTTTTTTGAAGTTTTTCCAAACCCCAAGGCTTCTGAGGTTCCTGCATCACTCATTTTAACTTTTTTTTTTTAATACAACAATGTCAGAGCAATGCGTGTATATGTTAACACAGGAGAATATCAGTGTTGGGCCTCTAATTAGATGCACATTCATATTGAAATTTTAAAAAGTCCCCAGCGCAAGTGAGTTACTGTAATGATTATTTCCCTCCTGATGGGAAAAGATAGTAGTCGTTGCTCTATGTACTAGTCCTGAGCCAAGAATATCCAAAGATCCAAGTTTAATTGAAGCTGAAATAGGCTGTGACATAATGAACTCGATTCATTAGTGCTGCCTTGAACAAACTAAGATTTCAGATTGTGTCTTGGGAGATCCTTGGAAACTTACTGTATGTGTCGTGGTCATGTCTGAAACCAAGCTCTAGTCTTCAAATCAAAGTCTTTAGTACAGAAGATGTTGTACATTACTGGAGAATGACCAAATAAATATTGGAGTGCTGCCATGTCAGTCAAGAGAAAGAGAAAGATGTTAACAGAGACAATTTGCTGCAGAGAACTACTTGGGAATTGTTCAGGGGGTGGGAGGAAAGAGTTTAGGGCACAAGGGAACAAACTCAAACTTGCCTTATATTTATTTAGCACCCTGTAGGCCATTCTCCAGTGGCCTTACCTTTAATGTTGAACATTTAATCTTTTTGTAGACAAACAAAAGCCAGTAAATGTTCTGTTTTCAAGGTCTCTGCTCATCCCACTCATCATGTATTCTTTGATCAGTGGGAAACTGAAGTAAAGGCACTGCTTTAGGGCCTGAACCAGAATGACAGATAATTGTATTTACACAAATAGAAATAGACAAATGTGTGTTAATGGGTAGGGGCTGTACATGGACATACTTTAAAGATAACAGAAAGTGTTAACTTGTCTGTATATGAGAGATGTTCAGAAAACTCTTTTTGCTAACAAGGAGGTAAAAGAAACCAGAAAAATAGTAAACTATTTATCATCATGGATAGGAAAAGAATCATACATTTAATGTCTGATTTACAGGCAATTGATACAGCAATTTGTTGAAAACTGTGTTGAAGAATATTATTTATCTTAGTATCTTTAATGCTTTTAGAGGTTTCTATCCAGAACACAGGATTTGAAATCAGAATTTAAAATCCAGTGTTTTTTTACACTTGCTTCCATAAGAAATAGTGTTTTTCTCAGCCAGTTGGTCTGTCTTGCTGTCTGTTAAAATGGCAGTTACTGAAAAATGTGGTTTTTCATTCACTGGGACTTAAAAAGAGCTATAATTTATCAAAAAGCCTAATTAAGCGTGAAATTTTGAAATATGTTGGAGTATTCCTCCAATTTAATTTTGTATTGAGATGTGCATGTGTAACATAATATTTCTTCATAAAGTTTAAACAAAGGTTGATAGATTAAATACAAAAGTAGTTTAGAATGCCTCATCAATCATGAAAAAAACATGGCAAAATATTGCTATTTTAGTGTATTAAACAGAAGATTTGTACAAGACTTCACTTGTAAAGACAATTGTGTTCATAAAAGCTGCTTTCACTTGGATCGTGATGAGCTAAATGTTCACAAGGCACTTCAACAGTCATTGTTGAAGTCCAATATTTGACTTCAGGTTAGGAACACCTTTCTTTGGTCTGTGCTTTATATAGTACCAAATCAGCTGAACACTGTTAGACCTCCAGCTGTTCTCCATCTCCATTTTCTGCAGGCTTCCTTGCATTTTCAATGACCCTACCATATATCAGGAAGTGCTTTTCTATTTGTAGAATTTGATTTCACTGTTTAAAGACTATAATTGCTTTGTTTATGTCTGGAACAGCATAGGTAACATCCAGTGCTGCAGTTTCTTCAGGGTACAGCTTATATTTATTTTTTCTATATCAGTAGCTGCAAGTTATCCTAAGTTATAACTTGCACAATTTTTCACACTATCGCTGCTTATTACATCCCCACTGAATGTAGCTGTAATCACTGGTCATTTGCCACATACAGTGACATGACTGACTAAATATCAAAGTGATCTTTCAAGATTTAAGGTGATACGCAATGAAACTATAAACTGTATAAATTCAAGGGAATTATGCATGTCTAAAAATGGATATGATTTACAGGTGCATGGGTCATAGTGAGGGATAGGAAATATCAAAAGACTAATAAAATGTTGTAAATGAAATGCCAGATAAAATATATAAAATCTGACACTTGCCATGCTTGCTTGTTGGTGGGTTTTGTGTCATTTTTGTTTGTTTGCTTGCTTGTGTTTGTTTTGGGTTTGTTTTGTTTTGTTTTCTTCTGTTTTTCTACCTTTTTCAGCCCTCTCTGTCAATGACACTAATTTTTGTGCTATAATTTTACATTCCTGTTTGTTATATGGCTGAATTTGGCAGTAGAAGCAGAACATGGGCCCTACCTTGACATTTTGGTTTGAAAATACTGGATCTTGGCAAAAATTGTAGTTGTTTACTTATTCACTGTCATCATTATAGTAGATACATCTCTGTATGGTTCACTGAAATGTTTTAAACACTTTGGTTTTTACTGATAGCACTTTTCCAAATATAATTTGTAAGGAAAACTTGTTATATTGAACTGTGACATTTCACCATTTTTATAATATTTTTGGGGTTTCTTTTTGTCAAGTGCCATTGAATTTCTTTTGTTGAAAAGTTACCAATGTTCCCTGGTCAAGAACTTTGCCAAAATCCCAGTGGAACCAAGAATGAGGAATATTTTGATAGCTGGACATAAATAAGTTTCAGGGTTGCTAAGCTGCATTTTATCTTTTTCATTGAGAAATGATTTCAGTTGTGTGAGAGAGGAAGAAGAATGTGACTCTGGACTATGCAATGGTTTTGGATTTGTAGTTAGGTTTCTTTTCATGCTGTTAGATTGGGGACTTGTTAGGGTGCTTACACAAACTGCTTTTGTAAAATGGCTTGCTATTTCTGAATTTTTAGGAGGAGTATACCCATACAGAAGAAAGTGGATTCAGACACCAAAAGAAACTTTTTATTCTTATAAGTACTTTGATTTGCTTAATCTGTAACGTACAGGGGAATACCATTCAGTAGGTTGTCAGAGTTCACATGATTCTGTATGTAATTACCTTGGTATTATAATTGTCCTCTGTAACTGCCTATGCTGGAAATTATGTAAGTTTCTGACCAGGGGGGATGTTTTTACATTATTGCATTATTCATTTTTAAAGCAAGTTGGTGAGGAGTATAATTGGAAAGAGAGAAACCAAGGAATTTAGATTAAAGTCCTTAATAGCAAAAGAATTCGGGTTTGGAAGATTTTTGTTTTTTTGTTTGCATGGCAGAATTGTTGTAAGGCAGATTAACACATTCCCTATCCTATAGAATCATTATTTCTGCTTGGGGGGGGGGGGGAAGAAAAAAAAATATTAATTGGGAGGATCAGGGAAAAAGTCCTGACCTTATGAACACTTCCTGAAAATAGTATGTTTTGGAACAAAACCTATGTCATTGTGACAGCCTCCAAACTTACATACTACATTGTAAAATAGCAACAATTTAGGGAATGAGATTATTTAACTACATGGTGTGCTGATTACTGTTATATAGTTTCAATATGCTTGTGCACTGGCTTCTGCTGCTTCTCTGGAGCAGGGGAATCTACTCCTTCAAATTTAAGAGGAAAGGTTATAAAATCTGTAAGATTAGAGATCTAGCATGTTTTACACATCTGCACTAGCAGAACTCCCTGTTTTAATTACTTTCAAGTAAGCACCTAATTTGAATTAGAAGTTATGCTGACTTTTCATCACCTTTTCTATTAAAATAGTGAATAAAAAAAAGAACTTTTAAATGATCAGCAAACGTTTTAATAGGCAACAATTAGCTGTTGTACAAGTAATCAGTATGCTGATTCTCATTTAAAACATTACCATCTTGTATTTTCTACTGTTATGTCCTAAATTATTTGTACCACATATAAATTTTGTCAGCTACATAACTGTAAAATCCAGCATTCAACTTCTGAAATAAACCATTGACAGTAATTTTTAAACATATAAACTTTGGCTCCTGGTAGTTTAAGGTTTTGGTTCTGGTTTTGTTTTTGTCTTTTTTATTCTATTGCCTTCCTGGTGTTTCTGTGTAAGCAGAAACAGCTATCCATTCTCTCAATTATTTTAAACTTAAATGCTGATGACTGTAAAAAAATGGATACAGTACTCTAGCCACAATAAGACACAGATATATTAAATTTTAATTAAAAGGTAGAACACATTTTTGAAGTTTACGTCTCTGTGAAGGATATATTCCATTACCTCCTTCAGCATTTACAGAAATCAAGAATTGAGGGGAAAGAGTTAGGTTCCTTGCAAATTAATGGTCATATTTTAAGTGCTATATAATATTTTTTAATAATGATGATTTTCCTACCTTTCACACATAATATTTACACTGAAATAAAACTGCTCATATGATTTTCCACTTTTGCTGCTCATCCACAAAGTGGTCTCAATTATCTTTACTAATATAATTTATTCTTACAAAAGTTTCTTTCGTGACTTCACTGTGAAGAGCTGCTAGGAGTATTTTATACCATGTACTTCATCTGTGTGAAGTAATTTGGATTGGTCAGAAGTATACTTTGAACATGTACACAGTAATCACAGGTTCTCTGAATCTCTCAAGAAGAGGCAGTTGAAAAAAATATCATGGAATTTTATAATAGTTTTAGTGCTATGTGACTTGGCTACGCTGGCTTAGCCCACAGCATCATTCCTGAATATATTAAGGTGCTGAAAGATTTAATGACTGAGTGAAGATTTTAGATTAAATTGTACTTTATCACATTCATGTGTGTAATTGTGTGAGCATGCAGAGCCTCAGTTGCAAAGAGCTGAAAACCATGTCTGAATCACCAAATGCCTTTGTATTGGGACTCTGACAAGAGCGGTTTCCTGTTCCACACAAGGTTATCAGATGCATTGTTTTTTATTTCTCTCCTTCTCTCCAATTTGTATTACCTCTTGTATTTTGTAAAGTCATTAGCACTGACTGTCCCAAATCAATCATGAGTCAGAAAACTCTCCTAATTCAAAATGGGAAAATACATTCTAAGTAAGAATAAGAAAATGCAACAGCTTTTTTTTTTTGTTGTTTGTTTAAAGAGGACTAAGTTTAACTTATGCAGCAACCTTTGTAAACTGGTTCCATACCTCAATCTCCCAGACTGAGAACAGTGTCCATCACCTGCACTAACTGTTGACATAAAACAACAACATGCTTCTGCTTGGTCTGAACTGCAAAATGCATGCTCACATTCTTGCCTGGCTTATTTAGTTACTTTCATAGATATGATCTCTGGAGGAAAACTTGTCTTTGGTTTTACCTGTGAACACATACAACCACTAATGTGAATATTTGAAATGTGAACTTAAGCCCAGCTTCTTTTTGAAACAAGAGGGTGGAGCTCTTGGGATCCAGCAGCAAGTCTCTGTTTCTTGTGAATGATTGCATTCATTCTGTACCCAAAGTAAATATGAATAGCTTCTGAACCACTCTAAATTATGCCTTGTAGCTTCAGTTTGCAATAGATAATATACCACTAAAGAATTCCAGGAGAAGAGCTCCCACTGGATGGGGTTTTTTCCCAGCCTGTGATGCATTGGAAGGAATTTCACTTGGTCCGCTGATGCTATTTTCTGTCCTTTATACACTGTTTAAGCAGTGTAAAAGAGCAAAGAATAGATGAGAATCTGCCCTTGTCTCTGGGTTTTTTTCATTGTTTTTTGGGGGTGGGGCAGAGACGGGATGGGGGTGTTTTGTTGGGTTTTTTTGTTTTGTTTATTTGTTTTACCTGGTAATAGTTCTTGTGAAAAAAGTCACTTATAAACACCTGAATGTTCATCAAGTGAAAGGGGAATGAATACAAAAGTATGCTGAACATGATTAAAAGCAAATTGAAACAGTCAAAGACATAGTTTTTGTATTATTCTCCTGCTTCAACACTTCTTCATATACATATTGAAAAAGTGATGAAGATGGAATGTTCTTAGCTAGTTTTTCTGCAGAGGTTCCAGTATTCAATTTAGGACTTCAGTAATATACCTTAAAAAAACAAGCAAGCAAATGTGCTTGGGTTTGCTTTTCATAATTCATTAAATGAAAAATCTAATTATGTATTTCTTTATTTTATATTTTATTCATGAGCTAAATGTTATAAACTGGTTGTTGTAATAATATAGTTATATACCTTTCTGTTTGGTTACAAGGGTTTCTTCTATTTATAATCATGAAAGATGTAATAAAACAAAGCAAACAGGGATGAGTGATTAGCATAATAGTTATACTGATCAGACTGTTTCTTCAGAAATTTCCTTTCTCTGCTTTCAATAACTATAATTACTTTTGATTCAAAGTTACCTAGAACAACAAAAAGCACATACCTATGCTGGCTTTTGCATTTTGTTTCAAGTGAAAAGCCTGACAATAAACAATGTTGTTCCCCTTTGTTCTTCCTCACTAAACACAAGTCAGTTTTCACACTTCTAATATTTTATGGTCATTCAAATAATAATCTTTAAGTAGTTGTGAAAAATACTTTGAATAAATTTTTATTTACATACATAATACAGAAAATTATTTTCATAATGAAGTCTTATGATTAACGGACAACAAAGCTTTTTCTTTAGCCTGAGGCATTTTTAGGTTTTGAGAATGGATTAAAAAAAAAACAAGATTATAAAAATTGAAAGATAGTTAAAATGTATTTTTTTTTAAATTAACTTATGAAATAAAGGCAGTGTACTGTTACTGATTTTTTTTCCAAGTTGAGTTCCTTCTATTCATTTACATGGTTAAGATTCTCTGTCTGCTTAAACTGGTGGAATCTGAATCCATAAACAAAATGAGGAAACAAACATGAACTTTACACTCCTCCTAAATCACCCTTTAAACCTGACAACTGATGAAATACAATTGAAGAAAAAAAAAGCCATGAAAAAATAGTTTGTTTATTGTGGATTTCACTTCTTAATTGTTGCATAGGGCCACCTCACTGCCTGATCTGTGTGTTCAGAATAATGCTCATGGCATGTGAAAATGAGAGTATGAGAGAGAAAGTGACTTATAATTTCCACTGTGGCTTAATTAAGAGGAAAAGCTTTTGATTTCTACAGTTTTCTTTTAATAACCCTCTTGTTGGTATAAGACCAAAAATAAGTTAAATGTAATTTTTCCCTGTATCAGTCATAAATAAGCTAACCAAAAAAATTTGATGAGGGGGAGGTAGGGAGTCATAACAGCATATAAAAAGGAGGATGAAGTCCTTTTTGAGGAAAAATTCCTTATCTTATAAAATTAATTCAGGCAGGTTCCAGATCCTCCAGAATAAGTTCTATAGGCCCTTAATGTGGGCCCAATATTAGTAACTTCATACTAACTTATGCCTTATGTTATATCAACTTCTTTTAAGTGAATGAAATTGCTTTCATGTGAACGTACAATTTGCCAAAAGCAGGAGTTTCAATATCTGGATTTTAAATCTGGCAGTTTACCCTTTTACCCCAAGGCCTTTTGGGTTGGAACAAACTAGCGTCTGGTTCTTGCAAGTCAATCTGTGAAGAATATTACAAAAATTTGAATATAACTTTTCTGTAAACAGTTCTTTAAAAAAAAAAGTAATTTTTTTTTCAGTGATAAAGTGTTTATGATCATCTTTTAGTGTCTGAATCTCAGGTGAAGATAAATCCACTTGGATGAGTTAAACTTCTTCATGACATCCTTCATTTTTGTAATTTAATTTGGCTTAAATTCAAGTATCTTCTCTGTTTAGCTGCCTTGGAGTATCCCGTCTTTGTAGATTAGGAAAGTGGTTTGTGTTCTTCTGCCAAACAGTATGAACAATCAGAGTGAGTAGGAATGTTGCCATCCTTCTAATGCTTATATTCCAGAAAAGTAGGAAGACTTACCAGGATATTAATTGCTCCTAACTCAACTATGAATTAAATTCATAATCAGTTAAACCTTTCAGTTTTCAGAAAACCTTTAGAAATTCTACTGCAATTTTAATTGAAAAGCATAGTGTAGTTGTATTGACTGGAATTCCATATGCCTTTCTTTTTACTAAAGATTCCTCTTATACAAAAAGAATCTCCTTTTAAACAGATACTTTTAAAATGCTTATGCAATTAAGCAGTGCCTACTGGTGCAATATAGTCCAACAACTAAGGCAGAGAGATACAGGAAACCTAGATGTTTTTCTTAGTTTAGACTTGTGCCCACAGTTTGTATTTTGGCTATTTGCTTTTCCTTTCTGAGTCAGCTTTCTCACCTACTGCAATTTATGAAGTGTCTTTCTTTTGTGAAATTGTTAGTAATCTACAAGTGAAAGATTTTATGTAAATGACAATTACCTAGTTACAATATTATTCAGTGGTTTAAAGTTACAGAACCACATTTCAGACTTCATATTAGTAGTCCAGCTCCTATCAAACTACCATTCATTTTCCAATCACGTGTACAAGATAGGTGATCTGGAGGTATTTCTCTTAAACCACAAACACATCTGATGAAATATGCTGCAATATTTCTCACATTAGTTATGTTTTGAAATGGCAACTCCCAATGGAGACCACACAAAATCTTAGTGAGTGAAATAGGAGACAGGGGAATCATATCCTGATGAATCAGATTCCATATGGATTCTTCTTCATGGTGAAAAGTCTGCAGAACTTCTTCATGTTTTCTGGGCTACTAACTGAAGGAAAACTTAGTTTGCTTTAATGGTGTCTTTATTTTCTTAGTTAAAACTTAGTATCTGTAATTATGTTTGCATATAAATACACATACACATGTATCTTTCAAATAGTAGGCACAAAAAATGTTTTTTCCTTCAAACAGTAGAGTCTAAACTCCTAAGATGGAATTCAATCAGCAGGTTTTGGTTCTTAAAGCTCTGGGCAGTGCTACCACTCTGTTTACTCAGTGAGTCACATGTGTCTTTTTAGTTTCTTGGTTTTTGGGGGGGAGAGGAAAAGATGGGTTTGGGCTTGGGGTTTTTTTGGAGGGAGGTGTGCTTTCTTATATCTCTTGGTGTCTTTTAGTTATCAAAGTGCCTTTAGGTCTGATTCTACTGGAGGAAATGTCGAGAATCTTCATAATACTCACATGCTGAACACTAAATGATACAGCACTACAAAGCAAAAGACACGCCCTTTTAAATTTAACATTGGAGACTTAGCACAAACATGCAGAAGTCTGCTCATCAGTTCTGTCTGGAATGGTATGTGAGAGGAGGTTGCATTTGTTTGGTTGCCTTTTAAACAGGATAATAAGCTATTATTAGCTTTTCTTGTGAAAGGTCATAATGAGGGAAAAAAGAGGGAGTTATTAAATGCTTTGGCACAGATTTCAATGCTGTGAGAATTACAGATGGTTAGATAATAGTATCGCTGGAGGGGAATTCAAGAGGTTATCCAGTCAGTGTCCATCCACCTTCTCCAGGGCAGGGTCAATTATATTTAGGTAGAGTCTGAGAGACGTCTGTGCAGCTTAGTCTTAAACACCTCCAGCAATGGAGATGCCATAGCTTTCCCAAAAGGTGTGACCCAGGCTTTACCTTACTACCCTATTATTAATATGGTTTTGTTAATAACTTATAACTTCTTCATTATAATTTAAGATGATTGCTGTTTCTTGTGTTCACATGAATATGGTATTATGTTAATTCCTTCCCCTTTCCCAAAGTGTTTATTTAGGAGAATGCTTATTTTGTTTCTTCTTCCCTTGTATCTTAGTTTCGCTCCTTCAGATTAATGTCATCCATCTCTTTATTCAATACTCTGTAATAAATCGTGCTTTAAAAACCTCTCAAAGTTGTGCCTCTTCTCTGTACTCCCTTCAGGCCACCCTTCTTGAAATATATCACCTCAAGTAGGAAACAAAGTTCTTCCACTTTGTCCTAACTGGTGCTGTCTAAATCGATAGATTATTCCATTTGTCTTTTGTTTATAAGTGACAATCGAAGGTTTAGTTGACTGTTTGCAAAAGCATAACTCCATTGACTTATGTTCTGCTGCTTATTAAGTTAACTACTATATCCATCTCTCAGAGTAATTTTCCATCCAGTTATTTCAGACCGTGCATTTATGTAGATGACTGTCCTTTAGTAAGGGTGTTAAATAACATCCAATTATTTTTCAGGATGTATCCCAAATTTCTCAAGTTCAATTCTGTTTTTCAACATATTTGTAATCCTCATTTCATGAGTTCACCACCCAGTGCATTAATGAAAATACAGAATAGGTATGAGGACACAAATGCATATGCAATAGAACTCTGCTGAAATCCGTTTGCCATCTAGTTCAGAGGGAACCGTTAAGAACCATTTCTGAAACATTGTTTTCCTCAGTTCTACACCTACACTATTCATCCAGATTATGATTTTACAGTTTGCTTTATTATACATAAAACCCCACAAAATATATATATACGCTGATTTTTATCTCTCCACAGTGCCAGTTTTTCTGTTGTAAAGTGAAATAATATTGTTTTGACCTGATTTATTCTTGATAAATTCCTGATCACAATTTTTTTATCTTCTTTTTTTTTTTTTTTTTTCCCCTGTATTTGCTAAACATCCTTTGTTTGGTTTTGTTAGATTATTTCTGCAGTTTGAAGTTAATCCTAGAATCACAGAATTGCTCAGGTTGGAAAAGACCTTAAAAATCAAGTCCAACCTCATCCTAACCCTACTACCCTAACTCTAACAAACCACTGCTAAACCATGTCCCCGAGCACCACATCCAAACGATTTTTAAACACATTCAGGGGTGGTGACTCAACCACTTCCCTGGGCAGCCTGTTCCAGTGCTTAACAACACTTTCTGTAAAGAAGTTTTTCCTGATATCCAACCTAAACTTTCCCTGGTGCAACTTGAGGCCCCCCCTTGTCCTGTCAACTGTCACCAGTAAGAAGAGACCAACCAAGATAATAAATCAATAATTCCCTACTTCTTCCTTACTTTCTTTCTCTTTTGAATTATAGGATTTTAAACTTTTTTTGCCATCCTTCTCAATTTCTCAAAGACCTGCAGTTTCATCAGTCAGTTCCTTAAGTTACAAGGTGCATTAGGCTGAGATGATTTGCAATAATGAAAAATATCTAAGCACTCTTGTTTATTCCTTCCTTACCCAAGGACAATATTTTGCTCTTTTGTCCCTGGTATTATTTATTGTAGCCACCTTATCAAGCCTGAGTTTTTCAGTAAAAAACACTGAAAAAAACTCCTCTTCTGCTCAAACTAACCCTTTCATATGCTACCTCATGCTACTAATGTTCTCACAAAGGTATTTATTTTGATTTTACTTTTCTGATTTGTTTATACCTACTTTTGTCTTCATCCTTAATGATCTGATATAGCTTCCACTTTCTGTTAACTTATTTCTTGCATCTGAGGTCCAAAAAAAGTTCATTGTTTAGCTCATTTCCTAGTACGCTCATCTTTTCTACACAGTGGGATGACTTATAGTTATTTCCCAAATGGTGTTTTGCTAAAGAGTTGCTTGCTCTTTACTTTGCTGGACCCCCAACTTGTTTAGTTTGTCAAAATATGACTGCCTAAGTCAGTGGTTATTCTTTTGCTTCTATTCTTCTCTCTTGTCTTAAGGAGATATTTGTTTATGCCACTGTCTCCTAAATCAACTGTCATCTGGATATTTAACTAATTTCTTTATACCAGTTAAGAGTAAAATCTCAAATTATTTTCCTGTAGATACTCTTTTTTTTTTTTTTTTTTTTTTTTAATTTTTTCCTGTGATAAATCAGATCAAAGAACAGTTTGCAAAAACTTGAAAAAAGTAATTGGACTGTTCTGGGTTCCTTCCCTAACAGCTGTCTTAGTAGCTACTATTTCCCATTTCCTCAGTCCTGTCTTCTGCATAATTCTGACTGACAAACCCCCCTTTGCCTACTTCTTCAGACTGACAGTTTATAGCATGAATGTTCTTTTCCTCCACAGTCACTATTCAGAGGTTTTTCATTGGGTCAATTTTTTTCTACAGTTTTAGTGTATTGGCACATGTTACAAATCTTCGCCATGTTCTGCTAAAACTCAGAACTGACTGTATTCAAAATTAAAGCTCAGGTAGACAGAGAGAAGGTTTTGAAGGAAAGAAAATAATCTTTCTTAATGTAGTTTCATGCCTTTGGGGTTTTTTTTGAGTGGCGTGTCTTATCTTGAATCTTACCCTTTTATTGCTTATAAACAATGTGCCTTTTTAAGTAAACATGTTTCTTAAATATCTATTGAAAAATATATATTAATTTGACCTTGAAGGTTTAGTGGGCTAAATGCATTGCTGAAGTGCTCCACTTAAGTCCTGTTCATTTGGTAAGAACTTTGAATTTTATTTGTTACTGTACTCACAATTCAGTTTGATGTCCTTTTGTATGACAAATTGATTAAACATTCAAAAATCCCAGTGATTTTTATTATTGTATCATTTAAAATAGCCACATCAAAAAATATAAATGTCATAATAACTCATATGAAATAAATAGTTCAGGTGTTCACTTCTGAGAAAATGGAAAGATTATTTACTTCTAATACCTTCTTTTCTGCTAATAAAATTAGGTAACTGATAACTTCTATATGTACAGGACAAGGCACAAATCTCCACATGAATTTCATTTTAAGTAAGACCCTACACCAGAGAAGAAATTATGTAAGCACATTAGCTTGGTTCAAGAATCATGTAAACAAAAAGATACCCTTGATGGAAGGGTGGTGTTACAGAGAATGTGCTCCACAGAAAATCTAAAAAAGTTCCGTGGAATTTTTTTATGGAAAAAAACCCAACCAATTTCCTCCAAAATATTTTTCAAAAAGAAGTCCAAGATGGCTGCTAGAAGTAATAGTCTAGAAGAAGAAGAGCTGGGATCACTTGGGAATCAAAAGAATGGATGCTCTTTAAATAGATAATTATTGAATCAGTTGTACAGTTAATATGGCATTTTTCTATTGACTATCATTTTCTGTCACATATATATCAGGAAGATGGCTATTTTCTTCATCTGTACATTAGTGATTACACCAGTTCCAGTCTTCGCAGTGGAGGTGTTCTGTTTGCTCTACACCATCTTGAAATGTTGTATTTGCAAGTTTCTCTATCTATGCATCTTCCTCCTTCAGTATTACACTACTCCTGTGCTGGTGACAGGCAGCTTGACTGACTCTTCAGCCTGAAGATTATAGTGTCAATTTTTTTGAAATGCAGTGCCTGGCTGGAGTAAGCAGAGTGGGACTACTGAAAGAGACTGGGGTTGTCCAGCTCCCCTCCATTGCTGAACATGGCCTTGGGATGGGGTGGAATGTCACTGGACCATCTGGGGAGCAATTTGTACTGAAAAAATGCATCATCAAAAAAGCCTAAAATAGCATTATTTGTTGAAAAAGCTATGCTTTCCTAAACCCATTGAACTGGAGAAACCTAGGCCAAAATACATCAAAATGAGAGTTAACTGCATCATTTTTCAGAACAAATGTCTTCATAGCATCTATTTAGGAATTAGTATGGTAATTTTTCTAGCAGAGTAAGTGTATATAGTTCATGGAATATTGTTGTTCTATTGTTTTATTATGTAAAGTACTAGACTGACATCCATGGAAAGTAGGTTGTTTTTTTTTTACAGACTGGGTGTGATACCCTACATTTTCTCAACATTGTTTTGAAGAACATTTATATGTATTATATATGTACTATCCATAAATGTCTCCCCTTCTTACATAAAAGCTATTAATTTATTGATTCTGCACTCCACTGGATCCTTCTGCCCATCTGTGAGCCTAAATTCACCATACTTTCAGCTCCTATGCTTTGTGATGATTACTTAATTGGTGCCTGAAGTTGGTATTTTTTTGCATGGCTATAGCTGGCAGTATGCATAGCAGTGCATAGTTTGTATTTGGTTTTTTTGGAGGTGCAGGTATCATTTCCTAATTGTCTGTCTAGAGAAACGAGAAAAGTTGGAGCGCAGAGTTGCTATTGACACAGTAGCTTTCACCTAATTAAAGGCTGGGGAATACTGTTTGTTTTGTGGTTAGGGAAGGTCATGGATAGTTGTTGAATATCCTCATTCAGGTCAGTAGAGGCTTGACTTCATTGCACATCCTCCTGTTAGAGCAGCTGATGTGATATCTCTGAGACCATGATAGAGGGAAAGGGGCCAAGAGGTGTTTTATCCTTACAGACACTGCACTACTGGGGTTAGATTTCCTTGAAGCAGCAATTGGAATAGGTGTTTACCACACTTTTTGATGTTAGAGAATGTCACAATAAGCAGAATTGTCTTCATGTCTTGGATGGGAAGAAAAAAGGCTTCTTCTACTTATCTTCCCTGCTTCCCTTTACTACTTATTATCCCTGTTGTGTGTAAACATGAGAAACTCTATCACAGACTCCAGTGTACACAGGACATAGAGATGAACTTAACAACATGGTTTTGGGAACTATGAAAACCCTGTAAGTCTCACTTGACATATGAATGTGTCTGCACATGCACACAATTTAAATATCCCTTCATTTGCAGCAGTGAGCGTTGCTTATTATTTCCAGATCTGGAGGAAGGACAGGAAAATGATCAGATTGAAATTACTATTTTTTCAGCCCAACTTCAATAAAATGATGGATTGAAGGCTTACCCTGCATCTCTGACTGCTACCTTTAGAGCTGACTCTTAACACTGTTGAGCACCAGACACTTGAATTGAATTTGATGCCAGAAGAGGGTGCTGGGTGGCCCTTCTTGTGGTCAGAATCTGACATCTTAACAATGTGGTCAAAATCCAATTCTTCTCCTAAGTAGCTGAAGACAACCCTCTGACACTAAGCCATGATATGATACTTTTAATTGGATAGGATGAGTTCTTGTGCTGTTTGATTACTGGTCCTACAATGACAAAGGAAGCTTTCAAATGTAATGATAGTTTTACCCAGCAGCAATAAATTATGAAGAGTTAATTATCAAAGCTATCAAGTCTGTTTTTCCTTGTACCATTTGATGATTAAATTAGAAAGCCTCTATATTTTTTAATTAGGGAATTAAAACTTTACAGATGGAAGGTGTTGCCTTACTCTTTTTTTTTTTCTCACCCTTCAGGTGAGATAATTAGGTTTTCTACTCAGTTTTAACCACAGACAGAATTATTGTACTTCTTGACTTGGTGCTATGAATCAATTCATTATGGTATAGCACGAATTAATTCTTGTGAAGGTAACTGCAATAGAGATTTTTTTTTCTAGTAAATATTCGTTATTTTTATTCAAAAAGTGTGGAATTGAGCTAACTGCCTAATGAAAAAGCATTTTAAAAGGCTGAATATGATTTAAAACTAGGAGAAGGCAGGCATAGAGAATTTAAAACAATGTTTTAAATAGGATTGATTTTGGACTACAAGCATCAACATATATCAAAATTTTTATGCATTATATACAATATCATATAAATGTGTTAAACATAATCCCTGTTTGAGACACTTCTACATTTTAAGTAACACACAACTTCTTCTTATTTTATAAAATTAATACAATCAATGATGTGATAGTAATCACATTATTATGATTTTTTATAAAGATTTTCTTTAAGCATTATATTTTCAGCAAAATTCAAATGTCCTCAGAGCCAGAGCTGGAGGTGGTATAATTGCTGTAGCTGATTTTGCTGAGTTAAATTTGAGATTTTAGATAAAACTATGACCATCTTTAGGACTGTGTTTTTACTTTCTTTTCATCACAACATATGTTACAGTTATATGACTCTTTTCTAAAAGCATATGCTCTACTATAACTGATGTTTCTTGTGTTTTTCTTTGATCACCTGAGCTATAAAACAGTGTGACTGTTTTATGTTGCAATCAGCAGGAGATAATCCTGTCCAAGTCAAAATTCACTTTGTATCTCTGATTTACTTTTGTCTTGATTTCAGTAAATAAAAGAACAACCTGGTGCAATATTCCTATACTCCTTCCCCCCCCCCCCCCTTTTTTTTTTTTTTTTTCTTCCTTTTTCTCCATCTCCAGATTTCACAAAGTCAGCCCAATATCATCATTGTGTTGCAGACTTAACTAGTTTTTTCTGCTTGCTGCTGGGTTAGTGTGTGACTCTGTGTTTTCCATGATCAAGTTCCAAACTTTTTTCAAGGGCTCAATAAGCTTGAAATGACCAAGAGAATGTGAACTTTTAATGGAACTGAAAGTCTGGTGCCCTTGCAATGCTTGCCAAGAGTAGCTAAGTTGACTACAAAGGGAGACCTTTCAGATTGCAAGGATTTGTATTCCTGACCTATTGTGGTTTGTGCATATCCTTTTTCATCACCAGATATTCAGCCATACTCCATTTTATAGGGTTATATAAACATGGTGACCTGGCTGTTGACTCTTTGCTGTGAGTTACTCAAGATGTTCTTTTTTTCCTGAGTATGCCACTCTCTCTTGATACCTCATTTCTGTTTAGTGAGGAATTAAATCTGAAGAAAGAAATTAGGTAAGAAAAGAACAGTGAATATCAAGAATGAATTGGACCAGAGAAACAATGTGCAGCCTGACTAAACAGCCACAAATGGAAAGAGAGGAACAGGCTAGATGAAAGCCTGCAAGACAGAAGAGGAGAAAGGGCTGGAGGCTTGGAAGTACTTGGCTTGTTTTTGCACCTGCCATGCCCCCCACACTTTCTGCTGTGGCTTTTTATTTTCAAACATGTTGCGAACATTTAGTGTGTTCTACATGAAAAATAGAAGTGCCAGCATTCTGGAGGTGGTGGTGGTAGGATGGATTTTGTTCTAATTACAGCAGAAGTGCAACACTTACATTGAGACCCTCTTTTTTAAATACTTGGAGGATAATTTTACAGATTAAAGTGATTCGTCTACAGCTTTTAAGAAGATTCTGAACTTACTCATTTCAGCCTCCTGGACACTTTAAGACTGGCTTAGCACTCTGTCAAACTGCCGCGTCTTATCTCCAGTCCTGCACATACATATACATAGATGCCAAAATATTTATTTTCATTTTACACTGTAATATATAGGCCTTAGATGTGTAGATGTATGTATATGTATTTTATATACATATATATATATATAATTTTAGAAAAGTCCCTCAGGTTTTATCTTTTTTGAAAGATCCTTCTAGGAGATGAGAACGATTTTATTCACAACGTTAATTGTCTCTGCAGTTCTGTGGTAATTTTCTCTATTTCTGTCAATAATGTAACGGTGGTTTCACAGCCATATTTCAGAGAAAGCCTAATGAGTCCTTTGAGGACGCTATCCCTTCACAAAAAAATTCAATGCAGCCCTCTTCAGCAATTAGTTACAATTTCATTTATTATTCTACACTTCAACGTAGATCAAGAAAAAGCATTTTACTTGCTCCTGGACTCCTCTGACCTCTTAACCCAAATGTCGTCATATGACATGTCATGACAAGGAAAGGCTTCTTGGACATCTCCATAGAGACTGGCTTTTTTTAAGGGAAATTCTGACTGTCAGTCACTTTCTGGCTTCTTGGATCTACTCCCAGATTACTGGCTACTCACAGCCATCCAGTGTTTGTTAAAATATCACAAACAAAAGATCCTCTCTAAGAACCTTCTGAGGGGTAGAAGCTGGTTTTGAACTTGAACTGAACTATAATCCTACATAATATGTCTTTGTGTAGGTGATGGCCAAATGAAAGGGAAACAGCTCAACCTGCACCATGCTTATCAGTACCAGGAATGGACGAGAGATGTATGTGGAGAACTGAAAGCCCTAAGCTAAATATGACACCTTTGAGGTACTGTTGTGTCCCATGACAGTTAAATAATTTGGGGTTCCTTTCCCAAAGTACAAAGCCATCTGTAGAACAGCTTAGAAAATGTGGGATGTATTTGAGAAAAATCCTCAATTTCCAGTTGTAGTTTTAATGTTTATATGAATACAAATATCTGAATTCTGAGCAGGCTTCTGATGTGCCTTGTGTGAATACTCAAATATGTGTACAACTGCACGTGAGCCTAGCACATTGGTGTATCCTGCAGCACAGCTATTCCTTCAGTGTGTGTATTGTCAGGATTCTTGACAAATTTTGGCATTTTGTTCAAGTGTCATATTCCTGTAGCTATGAAGCTAGTTTCCTCCAGAAAGCTCCGCAGTCTTTCCACAGAATGTTCTCTGGTCACACTGAGAGCAGATGGACAAGCCCTGTGGAAAAGAGACATTATCCTCAGCAGTTCTGACAGAAATACTAAAGTGACACTTGTTCTAAGTATGATCTTAGTGTGCTGTCATCAGAGGATTCAGTGGTGGACCAGAAGTCAGAGGTCCAACTCTTTAAAAATAAAACATAGGTTGGAATAATTTATGTCCAGATCCAAGAGCTTAGAAAGGTGTAGTATAAAAATTAAAATGTGATTAAAACAAAAAACAAAACCCAAACCAAACAGTGAAGTAGTTTAGTTGACTTAAGTGTTCTTTATTGGTCTATAAAATGTGATTCTAAGTAGGTAAAATAAGTGTAGGTAGCATATTAGTTTGTAATTATTTGCACATGAAGATATGCAACTTGGTATCTTTGTTTTCAACCCTACTCACGTCCACCAAGCACAACAGCTATAAAACTAAGTCCATACCATCTACTGCAAACATCCAGGAAAGGGACCAGCAAAAGAAATCAATCAATAGAAGGGACCTTTAGCTAAAGGTCAGACAAAATTGTAGTAGAAACCTTGGGGATTCTTTCAAGCAGTTAGTAGGAGAAGTTGCCTTCTAAGCTCATATTTACTACAGCTTTTATTGTGCCTTCACAGCCTGTGTAAGCTTCGGAGGTCACTTAGAGTAAATTCCAAATGAAAGGTCTTTCCACTTTGTGCATTTGTAATAATTTTACTCAGAAAAATAGTGGGCTCTCAAGAGGTGATGAGGCCATCATTGCAGTCAGATGTACTTAACTTCAGTGGTATGGGTTTCTTTGAAAGCCACTAATACTTTAAAAACTGCTAGTTAAATATGTTGGGTTTCTAGATCTCATTCATCAACTTCAGTTTTTCTTTTACACAATAACATTCCTGCAGAATGATTAGGTACTTGAGCACATCATATTCAGCTGCATTTTCCTGCATTTACTAAGCAAAACAACTGAAATTTGTCACCCTCTTTTCATTCCCCTCCCTCTTCACAAATAAATTCCTTTCCCAATATTTAAACCATACTTTTCTTATATAGAACATTTGTTTAATGAAGTAGACTCTACATTTGAATTGGAATATATTTCCCTGTCTTGATAAATAAGAGTAGAACAGATGGACTAATAACTAGGCTACAAGTTGATGCCTGTGAATTAGATGATAACAGTCTTACTGTAATGTCTCTTTTGAGTCTCAGCACTTTCTGGCATTTGATCACAATAGATTTTAGCTAAAAATGTCAGTGATTTAAAGCAAAGCCTTTTCATTAAAGAGTTCTTGTGACAAAAATAAAAGAATAGACTCCAGAAAGGTGGTTGGTGCTGCTCACTTGCGATATAAAATTGCCATCGTTATCACTACTTCCTTTGCCTTTAGGAAATTTTATAATAGCAATATATATTAAAGTAGTATTAAAATCTAGAAAATATACTGAGTTGCTCCTGATCTCACCTGAATACTTCTCTGCACAATTGGAGCCATGCCAAGTTGAATTGCCTTTATGTGTTGCATTTCTCAGATTTATTTGAAGACAGCTTCTTATGTATCCCACCTTTTTGTCCTTTTATTGTCCTGATTCTACAGTAAGACTGTATTTTTTTCATAAGTACAAATGAGGGGGTAAGGAAGGAAACAATCTTTTCTGGAACTGTTCACTGAAGCACTGTTAATTGGGACAGCCAAATGCACAATCACTATGTACATAATTTTCACTGAAAAATATGAAATAGATTTTTACAGACAATTGTCTGAGTTTATTTTGCTTTTAAAGGCATGAATATTCTGTTTTGTATGATTAGTCATAACACCAATGCTTTGTCTTTTCTTTCTGGTTACCACATTCTTGTTACAGTGGACATAGAGCATGAGAAAGGTGGAGAAAGACTATCCAATAAATACTTCTATGAGGCTGGATTTATGATGTATATAAGGCTGTTTCTTCCATTCTTACTCAGACAAAACAGAAGCTATTACAAGTGGGGCTTTTTCTGAATATATGGCACAGAATTAATCTCCTCTGTTGTGCACATTTGGACTTCAAGCATAATTTTTACTCTTATTGCAGCATGCATTTTTCTTGCAGTGTAACCATACTGGATGGTAAAAAAGTGAACTGAGGTTCTTTGCTTCTAGACTAATAACTGGAGAAAAAGTGATATAAGGCAAGCTCAAAGACATCTTTATGCTAAAGTCCATAACTGGAGGGTATTGCAAATTTTGAAAGGCCTGTAGGTTGATGATGAATTAAGCAGTTCAGCTTTTCATGATTTGTACATCTATTCCCAGAGGAAAACAATCATAAGAACTTTTAAGGAATTAGTGGACAAGTCTGTTCTCTTTGAATGGTGTGCAGACCTATCTCTAACTGCAATGGTCCACACGATTTTGTCATATAAATGACAAATCACTCAATATTATGGTTTTGCCATTGCTCCTGGCACCAAAAATTGTAATTCCATTAGGAAAAAAAGTAGCAATTTGGTATTCAGACTTCTTAAAAAGTACTCTTTCTACCCCTATTCCTCTGTTTTATATCTCAGCATGGCCTCTGTGCTAAGTTTTGAGGCAGTCTTCATCTTGAGAACAGCAATTGGGGTACTCTTTTAGTTTTGTTTTCCAAGATATGTATGGGAATTTTTAGAGCTGCTTTATAGTAATTTGGTCTTTTTATCATGCAGTATACCATGGAGTGCCAAAATAGGTGACAGCATAACACAGAGGCAGAACAGGGATTAAAATAGATGAGTCTTTCACAGAGTACTTAAGTCATTAGTGAAAAAAAGTATTTTGGCAGAGCCTGATTTGCCAAAAGGCAAAGAATATTATTCCTCTTTTCAAGTGAGGTGTGATAGCATTGAGAAGGAAGAAATTTAGCTTTGCTTCTTGCCAATGTGTTGAACATGTGTTACTGAAATATGTTGAAGTATGAAAAAGTTACTAGTTTCTGTTGTGCTATTATCCTAATGAATATGTTTCTGAAGTTCTGTTTACCACTCTATGGCATTATATTAACAGATGATAGTGTTGTATTCCAATAAATAAATAATTAATTATTTAAATATGTATCTCTAAATATTCCTACAAGAGTGCTCACAATAGCATCAGAACACCTTACAAAGGCTGTTTCAAGTGAAGCTAATTAAGCAGGTAATTATTTTCAGCTTTGTCAAAATAAACTATGATTTGGAATCTGGGTGAGTTTATTAAAAACTCATTGCATTTTACTTTTGAAGTTCTGTTTGTTTGGCATTGTTCCTTTACTCATTGATGTTTGCAGGTAGTATTAGGTTTGCCTCACCCAATTCAAGACAAAGCTCCATTAGAGTGAGATTAATGGGCTGTTGAAACCTGTGCATTAATTTCCCTATGGGGTAGTTTAGACCAAATTCTGAAACTAAGAGCTATGTACTGCACCTAATAGAAGTCTGCTCTTCCCACAGATGAAATTGTGATAGTGAGTGCTTATCAAGGTCAGGTTTTTGTTAAACTTTCATTTTATTGTAGGTCTTTCAGACATGTCAGTTCTTATCCTCAAGTTCTATGAGAGTGTTTTGGCTTTTTTTTAAAAGCATTTAAGCAGGGGCATTCAAATCAGTGATGAAGAGAGGTACCAGGCCTATTGTGGAAACATAGAAAATATAATTCTACTGGAAGCAGATAGTAATTACTGATGAATGTCTTCATTTCAAGGTTAAAGATGAAGGGAGGGTACATCTTACTGCAGTACACCACTAATTTTAAAAAGTAGCTACACACACTGAGCTCTTCACTGATCTGACAACAAGATTTAGTAACCACAACAGCTTATAGTTGTTCTAAACCAAATAGGCCTCGATTACATTGCTTCCCTGTTTCACTAACCCTGCCCCTTACACTCACTTTTACTATAATGGGGAGGGGAGAAGATGTGGAAATAAATCTACAATTTATAGTCTAACATTTACCTCCTAAAATGCTGGATGAAATGGTTAAATAATTAATAACTATTTTAGGTTTTTGTTTTGTATTTGTTTGTTTGTTTGTTTTGTTTTGAAAGAGGGAGTGTTTATTTTCCCTAGCACTTAAAAGAAGCAATGGCATAAATGGCATCTATTTTTGTGTTGCCTGTAATCTCCATCTGCAACATGTAAAAAAAATCCCGACAGCTGAAGAAACTCCTGGCACCCTTTACAAAGTGAATAGACCTCTCAAGATGTGAAATGGGATACTGGCTCTTTTCCTTATTCTATAAAGCAGCAATACCAAACAGGACTTGGTTTATAAAGATTGGTAAAGTATAGGGGCTTCTGGATAGAGCACATTTTTATATACACATAGTAAGCTAATTCTGTCCATGATGGAGATACCATTGTGTGTTTTATCTACCGGCTCTACAAAGAAAGGGAATGCATTGTTCAGAACCTGAGCTTACACCTTTTCTTTGTCATTATTTAATACTCTAAGAAATGTATTAAGAGTTTCAGCTTAAGTTTCTTCATATCACCACAAAAATTTGGACAACCAGTCCCATTTTCTTCATCTCCTCACATTTGGTATAAGAGAAAAGGAGAGATTGGGAGACAGGGTAAAGACATGGTCACTGAGCTAGAGTGGCTCTAAGATAGGCCAGGAAACAAAAACAAATCAGAGGGAGAGAGATCACTACAGAGACTGCTTTTGTTCTCATTTCTCATCTTTTCTGCCAAACGTAACTGAATGTAATGTTGATTGAGTTCAATATGTTCAAATTTTCATAAACGTTTGTGTTGCATTTAATTCTGAATATGATTTCTACACTTCAAATGAGTATTATTAAAGGGCAAGTACATTTAAACACTTATCCTCTGATCAGTTGAGTAAGGTATGCCACTTAATGTAGTATGTGCATAGTAACAGGGATGGGAACAGAATAAGAAAAGGTGCAGTGTCTGTTAGGTATTCAGAGCGGGTCATGAATCTTAAAGTACCCAACAGTTTTCAACAGTCAAAGAAATGCACTTTATTTATAAGAAGAATTGAAAGAAGCATTTCACCATAGCATGAAGGCAACTCTGGATAACTGGTTTCTATGCTAAGACAAAAAAAAAATCCCCCAATACTCTGGGGGATTTTTAAATTAACAACCTGTCTGATGCTAAATGTTCCAAGTACACCCAATCGCTGAGCAGATCTGTAATAATATACCATTGATTATAACACTAGGTGATGGCAGTATGGTGGAGTAGTGAGTGGTTAAAAAAAAGCCACCAGCTGTCAATTGCTTTATTCGAATTTTCTAGCTTTTCTAATTCTGTTTAAAACTCTTAGAAAAACAGTAATTAATTTGTTTTTCTTCTGCTTTTTTATCTTTTCTTATTTGTCAAACTCTTATCTTTCATCTCCTTCTAACTTGCAGTGCAACTGCAATTTAACATCATTCTGCTTCTTACACATCCTTATTTGTACAGAAAACTTACTAGTGTTAGAAAGGCTTGTGAAAAAAAAAAATCCTATAAAAGGAAGCGTTAAGCTCTCACACACTGATTTCTTGGTTATTCAGAAACAGTTGCTATTTGTTAATTAATCTTAAATAATTCAGAAAAAAAACTTAAAAGTTAACAATTTATATTATACTACTAAAACCACTAAATTTCAAAGTATGTGTTATAAATTGACTGCAGTTGTCATTAATGTCTAAACCATTATATTGCTCTGGAGCAAATATATGTTCAGGATTCTGCATTAAAGACATTGGATTTTTAAGGTGATGAACTTACCAGGATTGCAAGACTACAATGAATATAATTAGGGAAGCAAGTTTCTTTCAAATAGATTTTTCACACTGAAGTTCAATAATTCTGGTTGTTGCTACTGTATGATTAATCTAGCGCAGAATAACAAAAATCTCATTGAAACAATTTATACTGAATGAATCACTTCACAAGGAAGGTCAATGGGTCTTATTTCTATGGAAGGGGCTCATTGCTCCTGGAAGTACCCCAACACAATTATAATTTTCCTCCTTTAACTGTTTGAAAATTCTTTTAAAAAGCTTTGACTTATTCAGTTTTGCTTAATTTTCTTCATTCTTATGATACTTATAATCTTAGTCTAACTAAACCTTACTCTTCAGTTACATGGATCACTGCTTGGTAGGTCCTAAGATAACTTCCCTCGTCCTGGAAACATTTTTTTATCCACATTTGTGGGATGCTTCCTCATTCGTGCTGACATTCATAATCAAAATAATGCCTAATAGATCCAGATGCAGGCCTGCTTTGAGCACCACATAATTCCCATGTAAGAAAAAAAGCTATTCAGACTTAATTTCCTGAATCTATTTCTAAAGATACTTTGTCTCCCTTCAGAAATTTAAGGCTTTCAGAATATTGGAGGTATAGAGCCAAAACTTCTGTTTTTACAATGTCAGATTTAACTACCCCAAGAAATTGCTTGTGTTTTTACTACATGAAAAGTTTTAAGTGCTCGCTACACATCTGTCAAACAGATTGGAATATTTGTTTTGAAGAAAACAGCTTGGTGGATAGTGGTTTGCAATGTAGGAACCTCAGAGTCAGGTCTCTGATGTTTCTTCTTCAAGGCACGCTCTGGTTTGCACAAGAGAGTTGCATGTAGGTCTCTACCTTCTTTGATCCTGACTCCATGAGACTTTTTGTCAGGGTGCCGTAAGGATTAGCTGGCTACTGCTGAATAACATACTTAGCCTGGAGAGACACTCACCATCTGGGGTGTGCACCCCTATCCCTCCGAGGGAGCACAGCAGGCCCAGGGGTGGCATCTGGGGTCAGCCAAGAGTCTCCATTGCCAGGAACACATACTGAAGATTTATTAGGACCTCACTTTTACCAGAAAGTTCTCCATTTATCAGCAGATCTGTTTTACCATAAGATTTGACTAAGTACCTGAAAAGCTTCCATAGGTGTGAAGTATTTCAGATACTCTTTTCCATGTTGAGATCATGGACTCAATGGCCTTACCTGCATGATACCCTGCATGTGTGGAACAGTAGTTAGGTTTCTTGAAAACCAGAACTTCTTTAACAATTTCCATTTTTTTCCATCCCATTTTCCAAGGAATACTTTAACTTTAGACTTTAAAGTGAAAAGTAGTAAAGCAGATAAGCTAAGCAGTATTTTTTTATTCAGAGGAAAAGAAATAATTATTGGGCTTTGTAGAATATGGCTGTCATTATTAGTGGACAAAATCTCTTCAAAAGAAATTGCAGATGGGAAACAAACTTTTCTGAACACAACTATTTGAGATTCATCTAATCCAGTCTTGGAACTTGGTCACTGAAGCACATGAAAGTCCCAGCTCTGAAAATATTTCTGTGAATAAACGTGATTAAATTGCTGCTGAAATATTTTCTCCAGTTTCACAAAAGGTTTTACTCACATGTTAACAGCTATAGCAGTCATGTCGCTTATTGAGAAACACACTTGTTGGTCATAGTAAGTCTGTCAGGAATCACTGGTTCTGTGAAATTTGTATTTGCCTCAACAAGCAGGAAGTTTGGTAAGAGTGTATGATGGTACTGACTGGTCTATATTTTAGTGGGGAGGGAATAGTGTAGCTATCCTCTTCCCTCTGAAAAAAGAAGGCTGAGTTGATGGAGAAGCAATGGGTCAAAGATCTAAAGTGTAATGAGAAAAACTTCTACACCTATTATCTGAAGTACTCTGAATCTGTAGGTTTCTGACTTTATAGGAAATGCTAAGCTGTCAGTCTCTATGCTCTGGTCTAACAGTCCTTCTGAGGAGTTCACCTCTCAGGCTGCCCACTGGCCTGGAGCAAGAAGTGACAAATAACATGAACTGGGGACTTCAAAGATGTTGTCAGGTTCTAAGATGACAGTAAAACGTTGATCTCCAGGCTATAAGTCTTTATCACTTTATAAGTGTTGCAGGTACAAGCTAATGCTTATCAGTATCTTTCAAACATTTCAGAATACTTACTAAGTTTGGTTAGAAGATAGCAAACTGTATTTTCATATACACTGAAATTAGTTTTCTAATTTTCCAAATTAGACATTTGATTTGTATCAAGTAATATATCTTGAACTATTTTGTATTTCTTTCTTTTTTTTATTCTCAGTATCCTGTGTTCTAAGGGCAAGTTCTAGGAGTAACTGTCATAAATTATCAATAGATATGTCTGAAAAAATGTGTAGACTTATTTGGATGAAAATTTCTAGTCAGTTAAAATAGGTTTTCTTTTTGGAGATGATTTAAATGATTTTCTAATTCCTTTTTAACTTTGCCAAAACCTTCAATATTTTTGTTATTTTCTTCTGCATTTCAGCACAGTGTCTTCTTTGGTAACTTTTTTTAATAACTTGAACATTTTTTTTCTAGAAAGTCATTTGAGAGTCAGTTAAATGAAATGCTCTGAAATCATGGAAGCAAAGTGTTACATTTGGATAGACTTATGGTCCACTGTAATGAGATTTCTATTCACTATCCTATTCAAGAGGGGCGCAGTATTTGAAAAATGAGCTTTCCTGGCGTGTGTATACTATTTCTCATTGAATAGTAGTTATGAGATCAGAGACCATTTAATGTTCTTTTTGTTTATTTTGCAATTTAATAAAACACCCTCAACAGGGATGTTCTGAATGCCAAATGATTTTGTTGGGTCCTGAAGACTTACAGATAGGGTACCTCTAAGCACTAGATAGACTAAGGGAAAAAGAATGACCATTGGAAATTGCTCCTTATTTTCAGTGTGATGTCAAAGTATCTACACATATACATACACATACATACTGTGGGATGTCATTCTCTGGAGATTTCAAAACCCGCCTGGACACGTTCCTGTGCAACCTGATCTAGGTGAATATCCTTTAGCAGTGGAGTTGGACTAGATTATCCCCAGAGGTCTCTTCCAACCCCTAACATTCTGTCATTCTGTGATTCTATGATATGCCTGTATATATAGTTGCACACACACATATGAAAAGAAAAATCTACTTACAACTGTATCTGTATAAAAGTTTTATATCTGGCATGACTGACAGATATTTGTGTCTGCTAAATAGACCCATGGTGTCTGTTCTTAAATAATTCTGTTGAGGCTATAATCAAAAAGAGAATTACCAGACAGTAAATTTTCAGAACAAAACAAAAAACCCCACACACATATAGAATAAATTGGTACACGGCTGTTTTCTTAACCTTTAATAAACATGGTGAGTAAAAATAGTGATATGAAATAAAACATTTCTATATATCCATTTCACACTTTTTGCCTTTGCACTTTGTACCTCTTAAATGTGAAAATGTAGAACAGATGTCTTATGAATTATGTATATTTCATAACAGAAGCCAATTGTCACGTGTATTTTGGTACTGAATAATGCATGGCTAATTTTCTACATCTGCAGAGGGACTGATTCAGTTCTTATTGTGAAAGACACTTAGATAATGACATGAGCTGTCAATTCACATTTGCAGCCCAGAAAACCATCCACATCCTGGGCTGCATCAAAAGAAGCGTGGCCAGCGGGTTGAAGGAGGTGATTCTCCCCCTCTACACCATTCTCATGAGAATGCTACCTAGAGCACTGTATCCAGCTCTGGAACCCCCCATACAAGAAAGACATGGACCTGTTTGAGTGGGTCCAGAGGAGGGCCACAAAGATGATAATGGGCTTGACCACCTCCCCTATGAAGACAGGCTGAGAGAGCTGGGGTTGTTCAGCCTAGAGAAGAGAAGGTTCTGGGAGGTCTTACCATGGCCTTTCAGTACTTCAAGGGGGACTACAGGAAAGATGGGGAGGGACTCTTTATCAAGTAATGTAGTGACAGGACAAGGGGTAACAGTTTTAAACTGAAAGAGGGTAGATTTAGATTAGGTATTAGGAAGAAATTCTTTACTGTCAAGATGATGAGACACTGGAACAGGTTGCCCAGAGAAGCTGTGGGTGTCTCCTCTCTGGAAGTGTTCAAGGCCATGTTGGATAGGGTTTTGAACAACCTGATCTAGTGGAAGATGTCCCTGCCCATGGCAAGAGAGTTGAACTAGATGACCTTTAAGGTCCCTTCCAACACAAATCATTCTATGATTGTATGATAATCAAAATTAACAGTTAATTTTTATTTTATCTTGAGATATTTTAGGCATGAAGCGTACTAAAGATTCTGCTGTTAGAAGTCACCAGGGACAAGTAGTCCTCTTTAATAAAATATTCAGGGATTTCTTATGCTAACCTGTAGCATAAGGAATTTTCACAGGCTTTTCTTCAAAACAGCACATTTTGGGCAAATATCATGTGGGGAAATTTATGTCAAACTCTTGAGTTTAAAGAATAAACACTATATACCAGAATTCCTGAATGTCATATGTTCAACAGATATCAAAACAAGGTTAAAAATACTCAAACCATAAATACCAGGAGGCCATTTCTATCAGTAACTTAGAAGAAAGCCTGCTAGCAAACTGGAGGGGTGTTTGAAATTATATTTGTTAAGTATAGGATAATTGGAAATTGTCAATACATTCCTTGGGAATGAGAGGGGAAACCTCCAATACAATAGGAAAAGTATTTTAAAGAAAACATAACCTTCAAGAATACTCATCTTGCTAGAAATTAGATGTTACTAACTAGAAAAATATTTTATATAACTTTTTATGTGCATCTGAAAAATTATCAGATGGAATATTATACTTTTAAGGCATCTTCAGTTGACCAAAAATGTTTGTCAGATGAAAACGAGAGATTTTGTTTGCATATAATTTACGACATTGGCGATCTTAACAGGTTTTGTTTTAAGTAAAATGGAACAGTTGAATTCACTAGAACATTAGACATGTTGAAATTGCTCTTTTTTACATAGCAGTGAGAACATTTGATATGTTCAGGCATGCAGTGACTCCATTATAAGATACTGAATTGAAAAAATTGAAAAAAAAGTAAATGACAGACAAGACTTGTTTTATTCTACATTTGTCTCTAAATATATTGCAGATGTATATTCACAAACAAGCTGAAAACCAGAAAATAAATTAAAAAAAAATTTACTACAGAATGCAAACTGTACAATCCAGGATCAAATTAATGAATTACTTTAGTGTGCAGTTAAGCAAATAGCTTTATTTTCCAGTGTAAAAACTGGAATAGAAAACATAGTAAGACAAGGACTGATGTGGATATTAACCTTCCATTGACTGGCATCTATAATAAAGGCAATTCCTTTTCATGGTACAGGGAATTCCATAAGAACCAGCTTTTTGTTCTGAAATGGGACAAGGAATTTGCTTACAGATTTTAGAAGCAAACCATTTAGATGCCAGCACTTCCGTAAGATTGAAATATTTTGTTAAATTTTGGACATTTAATAAAAATAAAAAATAAAGTTTTGAAATAAAAATGGTTTTTATTCTGAAAAGGGTGAGTACAGTAGTTTTATACATTAAAATGAGTTTCTATTGTGTTTTTTTTCTTTCAAACCATCCTTTAATTTACATCTGATTTTCAGTACCAACTATTCAGTGCTTTCTAATAGTAACTCCTAATGCCTTTTTAGATTGAAATATAAAATCTGAATGCTACTAGTTGTTTGGCAAGGTAGAAACAATGTTAAATAAAGACAACATTTCATTACAGATTTTAAGATCTATTTGCAAATAACAGTCAAAACTTGTATATAAAACAAAGAATTCTGGTGTCGTGTCTTGCAGAGATTGCATGCTGTTCACAGTCCTCCTGTTTTAGAAAGACTTGAACCAGGTGGAAGATTCTCTTTAACAGTCAAACAAGCTAGTATAAAAGAAACTGGAGAACAAATGCTAGCAAAATGAGATTGTTGAGGTTCAGGGACCATAGTGACTCATCCAATATACTTTTCTCCTTTCTCCAAATCTGATCCAAAGCTGAGAAAGAAGAGGATGTAGCGAGAATGAATGAAACAAATCCACTTAAGACTAGAATATTTGTGGGACGATCCTAAATCCTTTAGTATTACTGTGGTGGGATTTGTATTATTCCCTGACAACTGTAGCTGGATGGAAGCCAAATCAAACTAAAATTAGCATGAATGATTCAAAGATCAAAACAGCTGTTATAGACATGGTTGAAAGCAGTTGCCAAAATAATAAATATAAGCACACAACAGATATGAAATCTGACAAATCAGACAGCAAGATGGTATAAAATAGTTGTGATGTATACTGAACACCTTAGTTTTAAAATAGCTAAAAATAAATCCTAAAGAGAAAAAGCTCTTAAGGAGAAAAAATGAAACAAAATTAAAATTGTTAGACTACGTAGTTATTGCACTTGGCTAGAGCTAAAAATCTCTCAAATGGTGACTCAACATTCAAGTATTCAGTATCCTGTGCAAGGATACAGGAAAAACTTACACTGAAAAATTTTATTTTACTATGCAAAAGTATTTATGATCCTCAGTGACTGCTGCTAATGACTTCATTATGGCTGCACAAAAAATTTTCAGTGTCACACTGAATGCCATCCTTGGTTTTTTTGTCAGTTTCTATGCCTAATTCCCCATCTTTTTATTAGTTTTTATGGTTTGGGAACTATCTTAAGAATTGAAAAAATGTATGCCTTCTGAGCTTCCTAAACAGTGAACTGTCAGCAAGACAGAAGAGGGGAAGATTAGATGTTAGATGTATGCAACTGTGGAACTAAGAATCCAAAATTCAGCAGGAAAAAAATTTTTCTTAATATAGAAATGGATTTTCTTGTATTCCAGCTTTGTATGTTGCTCCTTGTCCTTTCACTGGGTATCACTGAGAAGAAACTGACTTCTGTCTTCTTTACTGCCACCCGACATGCATTTATATACGTAGTTAAGACCCTCTCTGAGCTTCTTCTCCAGGCTGAAAAGCCCCATCTCACTCAGCCTCTCCTCATATGACAGATGCTTCAATCCCTTAAGCATTTTCATGGGCTTTTGTTGAACTTGTTCCAGTAAGTCCACGTCCCTCTTTTACTAGGGAGACCAGAATGGGACCTAGCACTCCAAATATGTCTCTCTAATGTTGAGTAGAAGGGAAGAATCACTTCCCTTGACCTGTCTTCCTAATGCAACCCAGGATGCTATTTGCCGCCTTTGCTACAAGGGCACATTGCTGGCTCGTGTTCACATTGTTGTCCACCAGGACTTTTAGGTATTTTTTCTGCAATATTGAATTTCCCCTTGAATGGGAGATTCAAGTCCTTCAGTATTTCCAACTTGTCGCTCCTATCACTTTTATATACTTGCCTGTGCTTTACCGATCTCCTTTCTTCTTTACTTCCAAATATTTAATTTAAAAAATAACTTATTTTAATGAAGAATGCCTTCACTGAATTATAAAAGTAAATTGGTTCTTCAGGATTTTTAGGAAATGAACCATTTTCCTGAAAAATAATGTCCCCTGGATTAATTTGAACTTTTAATGAATTCATAGGTTAAACTATTATTCTCCCTTTCATATTAAACCCATTCCAGCTTTTTCCTTCTTTCAGGAATAAAAATCAAATTATACCAAACTAGGATAACACTTTAGTCTTTATAAGAAATGATGTCTGGAGTTATAGATGGGCAGTATTTATAGTACTATATAGTGAAGAAAATTAATAACATAGAATAATACATAATCATTTCCAAAACATGAAAATTTTCCATGATCTAGAAAGTAAATGCATTTTAGTCATTTAATTTATAGTAATTGGTTAGTACTACTAATAATGATTTGATTCTAAAGAACTTATAAGGAACGCAAATTGTAATTACATTTCCAGCTGAGGAAATAACACCACATTATTTTGCTGTTTTGTTGGCAATAATTAGCTGCTCTAAATGGGTATTAAATGAGTACTTCAGACATGCTGAGGCCGAAGCTTAATTCTAGCTATCTATAATTAATTTTTGTTGCAATGATTTCCAGCTATGAGTTAATATATATTTAGTTTCAAAGATGACAAAACCCAGTGACATTCTGGTATTCGTATTCAAAAATAGAAAATAATGACATTGTTTCTGCTTAGTGCAGATGTTCTCCTGTAGCACTGTGTCTGATGATTCTGCTAGTCTGGAGTGAAAGGTAAATGCTGCATTTTTAGGTACTATAATGTGGAAAAGGAAGAAATATGTAACAGGGACTAGAAAGAGAAGGCATTTGTTTGCTCTGTATTTTTTCCAAATAAAACAAAGGATTGTCAGACTATGACAGGTTTTCCTGCTGGTTTTGCAGCTTTCTGTAAGGAATCCTCATGTTTTAGTTCAGTATGTAGCACATACAGAGAGTTGTTATCCTGGTCCTGTCCACCCTACTGTTGCTAAGGCATTTCCTTAAAAGGATGAGAAATAGAGCTTACTGATGAGGTCAGAGCATTGACTTCCAGCTATAGGATCCTAAGGGGCAGTCCTGGTTAATGTAGGAAGAAGAATGATAGCAGAGGATGCATACAGAGGGATAACTGCATCTCCCAACTCTAGTTCCAGTCAGGGCAAGGGAAGAAGGGGGGGAAGAGGAAAAAATCTGATGCAGTGTTTTGGACAACTGGAAGACCGTAACAATATTATGTAATTTTTTTAAAGTATGGGGTTTTTAATTTTAAAATCAATCAAATCAGAAACTGTGATTTGAATACAAATATACTTGAGGAAATCATGAAGGGTTTCAGACAATCAAGTCAGTCCTCAGACTGAAAACAATGGACATTTTTTCTTCTTAGGATCATTCTTTGCTATTAGAGTATGTGTCATAGTTTATTTTTTATGGAGATGGATTTTACCTCAGAAGGAATGTGACCACTTATTAACTTGTGTACCTGTAGGATAGATCACTGGAAAGTTTTATATTCTTATATGGAATAGAGATACTAGCTGAACTTCCAAAGTAAATTCTAGTGCAAATTCAATAAAAACATTGTGAATATATGGAACAACCGCTTTCAAACATATTATAGATTAAAACATTGATCCATTTTTTGCCACTCATTTCATTCCTGTTTTGGGGTTTTTTTGTGTGTTTTTTTTCTATTTGGATTTTTTGACATTCAGAACAGAAAGTTATACCTGTGTTTAATGATAGATGAAATAATAAGTGTGCGAAATCTAGCATTAAGCAGCATGCACTCAGTATAGTATAAAGCATTAAAATTATTGACATTAATTTGGGAAAGGATTTCCTTTCACAACCAGAATAGAAAAAAGGTCAGAGGAAAGAACAGTGTGAACAACTCTTACAGAATCATCTTATTAATTTTTAAGTATAACATTGTAATGATGCTGCTTACTCAAATGATACCTTTAAAATGGAAATTAATTGCTTTTTTTTCCAGAGGTACTTTATAAACTTTAAAAGATATAATATTGTTCACTTGAATGTTTCTAAAAGCTGAAATGGAAATACCTCATCATCAGCTTTCCTCTGTTTTCAGATTACAGTTTCTAGATATTTGGCAATTTACCATGGTAATGAAAATGCTGGCACTTGGCAACGTGTCATGAACTTGAAATAGAAAGTATTATAATTGCTTTTAATGGGAATAATAATGATGAAGAATGAAAAACTGTATTTTGAATCTACGAAAAAGTTGGGGCAACATTAATTTCTTTTGCTTTCTTTTCTGCCTGCTTTTCCTTCTAGTATATTTTTTGGGATAGGAAACTAATTTGTCTTCTAGACAGAACTGATTTACTAGCAACACACTCCATACAATGAGGTGAGGCATTATAATGCCAAAACCAGATTTCAGTTGTATCCTTGTGACACTATTAATTTTACTATGCTCTCCTCCCACACCTTTACTTATATAATTCCCTCTTTAACCTTCAGTGCAGAACTCAGAATTTTTCCCATATGCTATAGTATAGATAAATCAATCACAGATACATTGATTTACAGATTTTTATCTTCTGGGGCATTTAAAGAACTACAAGGATAGTGAAACTGTGAGACGTTCATATGCTACTTTAGTACATATTATAGACATCCACAGAACTATTGTCTCTGGAAGAACATTCAGACTATGAGAACCGGAAACAAGGAGATACCAAATGAAAAAAACATTAGACTTAGGTAAAAATGGGTCATTTTGTCAGCTGGTATATAAAAGAATGATTATGATACAACTCTTAAATTTTCAACAGTCTTTGACATCTTGCCCCACACAATGGCTACAATGTTTTAAATGGCATCATATGTGAGAAACCAAATTATTTTTCAGGAAAATCACTGCCCAGTGATATCACTATTCATAAAAACCTAAGACAAAAATCTCATTGGTCTCAAGGCTTGCCCAGTCTCAAGAACTGACGATCTTGGAGAGGAACCTAACAGCAGCCTGCCCATGCTTATGAGGTAGTTTTAAAGAGGATGGAGTCAGGTTCTTCATAGTGTTGTATGGTGGGAGGACAAGAGACAATGTACATTGAAATGATATTCACACTGGATATAGGGAACATCTTTTTTGTGTTGTAAGATAGTTGAAAAGCTGAAGAAGTTGCTCAGAGAGGTTGTGCAATCTCCATCCTTGGAAGTTTTCAAGGCCTGGTAGGACTTGAGCAACCCGTTCTGATCTCATACAGCTAATACCATTAGAAGCAGGAGGCTGGATTAGAGACCTTCTGAGGTCCCTTTTGAAGTTGGTTATCCTGTGATCCTAAGATCCTCTAACTGATAATTTGTAAAACAGGGAACAGTTCATAGAAAGTCTCTTATACAATAAAAAATAATCAGAAAAAAAAATTCTTATTAAATTTTATATATTTTGGAAAGCTTTTCCAAAGTTACATTACACTAACATGGATTTTACTATTATGCTATACTGCAATTTTTCTGCATGTAGACAACTTCAGCCATCTCTCAACAGGAAGTCCCATAACACAGCAGCTACTTTAGAAATGCAGAATTTCCAAAAAATCCTGTCTTTCCATGCCAATTAAACCTTCTGTAATATATTCCAAATAATGGCTAATGGAATTTTTGTGGGAAAGAAAACTTGTTTTATTTTTCTCCAACTGTAATACTTCATCTTTTCAAGGATTACCTTTCCCTCCAAACGTTACCTTGCTTATATCCCCAGACCATCATGGGTATGGATACAACACCAGCAGCGTTACTTGTTTCTCCTGAGTTCAAAGACTGTTTGTTATGTTCTTTTGAAATGCAAAGACTCAGTTTCAGTTTTATATAATATAATAGAATATAAGGTCATATTTCATTAATCAGTCATGAACAAGACAAAATGCATAGATTTACATCTGGCATTTGCTATTGCACACCTCAAAAGCAAGTAATTATTTAATTATTATTAGTTTTTTTCTTTTTGGTATTCTTGAAAGTACCTTTCTAGCTCAGGGGAATTCCAGTTCTCCAGAAGGGAGGAATTTTGTAATTGAAGGAACAAACTAGAGTTGGCAGGAATGAATAATTAAAAATAAAACCAAAAAAATCCCTAACAAAACCCAACCCCCTCTCCTAATTAGATAGCATATACTGTCTTAACTTTGTTAAAATTTAGAATCCACTTTGTGAAATGTAGGCTAAACAAGGCTGGGTTGCATAAACAGAGTAGATGTTATAGCCTGCTACATCCAGAACATTGGCTGCGAGCCCTGTGGTAAAACTGCCTCTGTTAGAAGTCTGACTGCAAGAAGCTGGAGAAAAAGAAAAAAAAAGAGACCAGATAATCTCATTTCTTTTTGACATAAGAAAAATTGCTGGATCAGATCAGTAATTCTGCTTTAGACAGTGGTCAGTAATAGGAACAGACCATAAGGGACAGCGTAACTCTAAAATACACTGTCTCCTTGTTTACTTTTTTTTTTTTCCCCCCCTAGAAATAAGTGGTGCAGAGCCTTCCTGACTCAAAGAGTTGATTCTGCATTTAGCAGCCAATAATCAACCGATCTTTTTGAACCCATTTATACGTCTGCACACAAAAAGAAACTGTGTCAGTAAATTATTCTGAAAAAAACCTGAATATTTACTTTAAATCAGGGCCTGCAAACTTAAATAGAACTACTACTACTTCACAAATGAAGTAATTTGCCATCGGAGAATTAATCTGTTCTTCTCCAAATAAGTAACATGTGAAGTGATGAAACATGTTTTAATTAACTCTGTTTAATCAACTCTGATGAGCTGGAGAGATACAAATCGTAAATGTTTTTGTTTTGGTTTGGTTTTTTTCAGAGCGGTAGAAGCAACGGCTTCTGCATTTAGTGCTTTGCTTAGTGGACACACCGCCTTTTTCAATTTTCTCCAGTATTTTCAGCTCATTATGAAATAATCAAGTTTCTTTTGTTTTTCCATAAGAGCAAGAGAATGGCATCAGTTATGTGGTGTGGAAGTGCATGGAGGGCTGAACTTGGAGCATCCACTTTCCAAATGCACAGCACATCAGGCCCTGTGCATGGGAGTAGAAGCTGGTGGAGACCCAGCAGGTATGTTTAGTCCAGTGAACCTCATGTAGCTCTACTAGCTGACATTTGAAAACACTCTTGTCAGTTGTCCAGATTTACCTGCATCAGGTTCAGGTTCAGAGATCCCTTTGCAATTCTTAGCATCATTAGTAGACTATTGAATGAAAAGAGAAAATAAGTCAGCCTTCTTTGTAAGTCACTTCGATATCTAGTGACAAAAGGTGATATGTAAGAGCCTGACATAGCTATTATTCCATTAAGTTATTATCATAACAACCTCTGTACTGGATACACAACAGTCTTTTGCTTTTCTGCAGCAAACATTTCTTCTGTGTGTATAATTACAGAATGGTTATCTCAGTCTAACTCATATCTAATTATGTAAATAGATATATATGCCCTCAAACTCCTTTTTGCATGCTGTTCTCACCTAGGAATCATGCCTTTACTTGCTTAGATTCATGGCTTAGAGGTGTTGGCCAAAAGCTTCTTTACATGCAAGTTTATAAATAAAAATCACATAGAGGTCTTGGTATTATTTTATTTAAACTTATTTTTACTTGCTTTCAAATATAAATTACTGGCAAATAATTATTAAGTTGTCAGGATTACAAATGCTGCAGTGCTGAAATTTCTTTAATTCTGTACTGGAATTCAAACATGTCTTCTGGAATTTTATAAAGACTCATGTATAACAAAGGAGAGACACAAATATTTGTTTTAGTTTGGTGGGTAAGAAGCTTGCACGTTGAGGCAAAAATTTCTGCTCGTGTGAGAACATTTTTTCATCCAAAAATCACACCAAACCAGACTATTCCTGTTGGTCATCTTCTCCACAGACCACTAACTATGTTGTCTCTTTTTCTGTATGTTTCTGTATTTGATTTCTTTTCCTGTTAAAACATTAGCTTGTCTAATCATCCCTCCTGCTTTTTTTCTCACTGCTTTCCTTTTTTCATAGTCCTCCCAAGTGAAGATTCACCAGGAAATGTTTTTTTCAAAAACTGTTTCTGAGGAATGGCTGGCCTCAGTGAAAGAAAATTTTAGCAAAATATTTCAACCAATTCTGATAATTGGCTATTAAACACAGCTACGTGACATGCCTAAGTAATTAAGCAATGTCTAGCAAAGCTTTGGTGTTTACTGGTTTAATTAATAATATTCAGTAATAAAGTCCATTCCTTGGTATGGAATCAAGTATTCACATAAACATTAACTACTTAAGACAGCAGAAAAAAAAAAATATATATTCAACTCCCAAAAGTCTGCTTGTATGATCACAGAATCACAGTCAAGGTTGGAAGGTACTTCTTGAGACCATCTAACTGAACACCCTGCTCAAAGGATGGTCAACTACAACAGATTGCTCATGGCTGTATGCCATTGCACTTTTAATACTTTCAAGGATAGAGACTCTACATCTTCTGTGGACAACCTGTTCAAGTGTTTGACTGTCCCCAGAGGAAAAAAAAATACTATTTCTTTCTTATATTTGAGTGGAATTCCCTATATTCAATTTTGTACTCATTGCCTATTGTCCTTTGACTAGGTACCACTGCAAAAAGTCCGGATCTGTACTCTTTATTGCTGCCCATCAGATAAATAAGGATAAGACCCCATGAGCCTTCTTCCAGGTTGAACAACCCCAGCTCGCTCAGCCTCTTTTCATATGACAGCCCCCTTAATGATCTTCATGGACCTTTGCTGGACTCATTCCAGAAATTCCATGTCCTTCTTGTACTGGGAAGCCTCACAAGTATCTCACAAGTATTGAGTAGAGGGAAAGGATCATCTTCCTTGACCTTGAGGTGATGATGTTCTTATTAATGCAGTCCAGGATGCTGTTTGCCTTCTTTGCTACAAGGGCACATTGCTAGCTCATATTCATGAACTTGTTGTCCACCAGGACCCCCAGGGCCTTCTTTGCAGAATTTCTTTGCAGTTTGTTGGCCCCCATCCTGTGTAGGTGCCTGTTGTTATTTTTCCCCAGGTGCAGGACTTCGCATTTCCTTTTGCAGAATTTTGTGGATATCATTGGATATTGAACTTCATGAGAATGTCAGTCCATTTCTTCAGCCTGCTAATGGCATATGTTAACAGTTGTAAAAAAAGTCTTTTGAAATTTTTCAGCGGCCTGCTGAAAACAAAAACAGTGGCCAGAAACCTTTACCAGGAATAAAAAAATTATGCCAGAAGTAAGGTTAGAGAAGGAGCACTAGTGCTCTCAGGAGTGCATAATTTGAGTAAGTACAGTTGTTCACAGGGAAGAATCACATTAGAAAACAGATATCTTGCAAAGGTAAACTCAAAGAAGACTGACAAATATGACTTATAACTCATGAAAAGTTACATCGAGGCTACCATCTTACAGTTCCCAGCAATTTTCTGAAACAGACTCTTCTGCCTCCTCTTAACTAGCATTTGTCCCACAAACTGGCAAGGAAATGAGTTCAAAACAAAGCAATGAAACAAAGTATTATAAGTCAGTTAATCTGATTAAGCACAAAAAATTAAGAACTCATTTGACCATAGTCTGTGGTTCAGATGGAGAACAGACTTGTAAAAAGCAAATTATCTCTTGTTTTATGGGACACATAGAACAGTGTCCCATGTACTGTAGCATCTGAATGCTTATCCAAAGGGAAAGGCCAGACTTCTTGTGCAACATTATCTCCCAGTTCTGTTCCCATTCAAACAACTGACAAATATGTCAGAATTTCCTCCTTCTCTAGACATATGCTATGGCTTGATTAGTCCAAAATTCTTTGGCATTTTATCCAACTGTATGTGGCCTTGAAGCTTCCAGTACAGTGATCAAGCAGAGAAGAGCAAATTTATTGCCTGAATCACGTATGTTTTAATACTGGTTTGTAAAATGACAGGTGCTTTGCTTTTGGTTCTGATTCAAAATGTTATCAGGTGTTTCATTAAGATTAATAATTTGTTTTCCTTAGTCACAAAAACTCACACAAATATTTGGCAGTGCTGTGCCCTTCCTTCAGAATTTCATGCAGAAGTGATTTGTAATGATGGTTATGAAAAATGACATTCCTGCAGATAGATGGGGATTCGTTTGTTTCCATACGCTCAGCTTTTTTCTTCAGTCTGTAAAATTTCCAGCTGCCTCAGGGGTCGAGTGATAAAGTAGGTGATCCTTCTCAGTTATTTTCAATGTGTGTATACGACACATTGTTTATGATGCTTTCACAGTATTTAGAAGGTCATAAACTATCAAAAGCCACAGTGAAACTTCAGTGTAATAATAATTCACGACCGAACAAAGATTTTAGGGGATACTCAGTTATAAATTAGATGAAAATGGTAAAACATATATTGACCTATACTTCTTGTAATCATGTTTAGCACTGACTCTATTTTAAATTTTTATTCCCTTGTAAAGGCTTACAGCAAGAATTCCTTAAATTTTATGAATGTTAAGGCACAGACAGGGAAAAAAATGGTTTTAATCTGGCTTGCTTTTAACAGAAGGTTATAGCCATTTAAAATCAAATAATTTTTTTTAAAAATGAGAATGTTCTTTTCAAATTGATGGCATTGATGTAAACAAGAAGTATGTCAGGTATTTTTTATAATTGACAGATGTGATATAATTCACAATTGCAAAGGTTCCTCAGGCAAGACAGACTCCATGGCCCATATTTTGGGTCAGAAAGTAAGAAGATTTTCTTGGTTTTCACAGATAAAACATATGAAAAGGAAAGTTTAGTGGTTTTTTTATTTGTAATGAGCTACAATCCATTGAAATCTGACATGTTTTGCTCACAAGGTATAATCTGAACATGGAAATCTTTGGTGCCTTTTATAAGAATTATATACTGAACTGAACATTTTTTTTAACCTTATGAGAAGCTCATGTGCAATTTTATTGTAGAATGGTTATTATAGAAATACTTTCACTTACTTTCCATATATCATCATACAGGCTAAGATTATTGTTGATAAAAATGAGATGTTTGGTGAAAGTATGATCAAATATATTAAAGAAAGCTGAGGTTCATGATCTGCATTCTTAAAGTTAGGAAAAATATTTCTTTCTTTAGTATGAAAAATGAGTTGCTCCTTTATTCATGGTAAACTTGTATATCAACTGGTACAAAAATTTCTTGTGATTTTTTAATAAGAAAGACTATATACAGATTGTAGCTTAATATATTACTTCGTAAAAAAAACTAAAACAGAGAAACCCAAGTGGAAATGAAAATAACAATCCTAACACCTAGTTTGCTGATTTCATTTAAAAGACATTTAGCCTAGAAGTCACAATGACCACATTTCCTTTAAAGAATTTGTGGGAAATGGTTATTCTTTCTAGAAACTCTAGAGTTCTCTTATTCGATGCCAAGCTTAAGTTCCTCCCTCAAAGCACAAAAGTAGGCTGGGCAATGGCTACTGTTAGTTATTTTTGTGTAAAGATTTAGCTGCATGAATGAACGAAGAAAAAACCAGAGAAACTGAGACAAGGTGGCAAACAATCACAAGTTGCAGCCTGAAAAAGCACTGGAAACATGGCCCTGACAAGGACTCTAATAACATACATTCAAAGCTGAGGGCAAACGGAACTGTAAGCAAAAGGACCATTCTTCATGTTTCCATGATCCTATACCTGAAGAAGCAAGACTTGGTACATTTTCTGTAAATGAAAAGGATGATGTAAACCCACCATCAGTTCCCCGTTCCATCTGGAATATCATTCACGTCTCTAATGCTACCTAGCTAGATGAATCCAGAGAGATAACACTAGTGATAAGCATCATGGGGAAAGAGAACTTAGCAATACAATTCTGAGACATGGTTCAGCTCTTCAGGCTGGGATGCTTTTGAAAATAAAGCATTTTAGAATGAACCACTGGTATAAGTCAGTTTTTCATACCACAGCTAGCTGGAAGAGTAAATAAACACTCAGCAGCATATTTCAGTTGCGTCCTCAGCATTTTCTTAGGGACTGTCATATTGGAAAGATTACTAACTATATACTCTATTGCTAGGATTCTGTTCTACCCAATGTTTTGCAGATCAGATTCACCGATCATAGACAAATTAATTTTTTTTCTTGGAACACAGTGCTTTTTCATAGTAATGTAGTCTTTGCTTAAACCTCTTTTCAAACACAATAATTGATTTTCCTATGCTGTGGTGTAGACGTATGACAATCAGAAAGGTTAGGTCTCTTGATCAGATCCCTTCCTCCAATGGCTACTTAATTTTTTTGCCAGATGAGTGAACCGTTTACATTAAAGCAGTATGATTTAACCTAAAAAGAGAGCCTTCAGATCAGTTAACCAGACTGGAGATTTTCTTCAGGCTAATCACCTGAGGAGGAGAGTGGATTTTTTCTTTGATATAAATGTCTAGATGGATTTCTGCCCACTTTCTCTGCATGCAAGCAAAAAAAATCTACTGCATGTACAAGGCATAAAAGCGATTAATGGGATCTCTACTATACAGCTTCTAAATAATAAGTTAAATAATCTATTGAGAAAGAGATGTAAAAGTATATCAATATGATAAAATGCTAGGTGATCAGTATTAGTATTATACACAGAAGTTTGACCTCCTTTCTGAAGGCTTGTATGAAACAATTGGAAGACTAGATGAAAGGAATCCATGTACAGAGATTGAGTGACAGATACATTACTTCTGACTTATTACTTTATTCTCTTTTATTGCTTTGGATATTTTACTAATGATTTTATCTTTTTGACAATCAAGCAACTATTCTTTTGTCCCTTCAGGTGTAATTTTAACAAAGTTATTTATAATCAGTAGATTATAATCACTTTTACTGGCTGCAGAGAAAGAACAGTAATATCCAAGCTGTAACAACTGAAAATATCACTTCCTCAGGTCATATAGTAGCAGTTTGTGATCCAGTGTTCAAGTTCCCAAATTCAGCTTCAGCTGACAAATCCTAAATTTCGTAAACTAAAGTCTAAACAATTTCTTGATCTCATTACTGTTAACTTGACTTCCTTTCCTTTCTTATATTGCTTTTTTAAAAAGTATATTTTGCTGCAGTTTTATTGAATTATGACTTGATTCGATTTTAGCAAAGGTCATATTCCATAACTCCTATTGCAATTGGAATATAGGTCTGATTGTGATAGATGAACTCCTAATATAAGAATCTTTTTTTCACTGAAACCTTGAAGTAGAGACAAGTATAGAGAAATCTACAGTCACACATTATTCTCAGGCTATAGTGTTTTGAGACAAATAACGTTGGTTTGATTTTGAGTGATTTGATCTGGAGTGAGGCTCTAGAGCATGTCTGTGTTTCTCTACTATTATCTTGAAAACTAATAGGCAATAGAAAACTCCTAGCTAGAAGTATACTCGCAACAATCCCATCTTTTAATGAATTCACTGACACAAGTTTAAGTTCCTTGTGTAGGTTCAACTTGCAGTGTTTGTTTCCATATAAAATAACTTGCTTATTAAAAAGTACGGTTCACCACAAGACAGTGTAGAATAATCCTGTCGCTTTGATTGCGTAAAATAACATTTGTCTTGATTGCTTCAGATCAGCTTCTTTCCCTTAAAAAGGAAAACCTCAGGCTGAAAAGAGGAGTGACTGACATACCAGCAAGAGCTGTAATAAGTTTAAGCTAATGTTGGTGACAGTGGCCTTGAGAAATGTAGACACATTTGCAGGATTGATGTCTTCATTACTTTCAACCTATACAATATAAAATATTCTCTTCAAGTTCTTCCAATAGCTGGTATACCAGTAGTGTCTTTTCAGTGTTTAAAATGAAGCTCATAAGCACTCGTATTCTTCATAATAAAACTGAAGATCTTTTGTGACTATCTAAAATGGTTGCATGTTTTTATTAGCTAATACCATCTTGGGTTCACAAAGCGAAGTTTTTACATTTTCATTTTTCAGAATGCTTCTTGTTGGATTGTTGCACCATGCTCAATATTCTTCTGAGTTCTCTGGCAGAATATAGTCAAGGAGACATTAAGGCTGAAAGAAACATGAATTTATTCATTAGCTTGAAAAATTAGTGATTTTTTCTTTCCTCTGTCTTATCATACTTATTTATTTGGTCAATACTAAAAAAGACAAAACCAAAGGTAATTATGTAGAAACATGAAAACTGTTATAGTTCAAGAAAAATGTTATATATATATGCTTTAATATTTACCAAAATAGTTAGAAAATGTTTAACTCTATGTATATATTTCTGTGTTAAAGCTGAAATAAAATATCCAGATTGCAAAGATTATTACATTCTGAACAGTATATTTGTACGTAAAAATAGTCAAATATTCAATGTAACTATTAAATCTACTATAAATTTAAGTCTTAGAGAATTGAAGATGACTAATTTCTAAACTTTTCCACACAATATTCCAAAGAACTCACAAAGTAAGTATCATTGAATTTTCCACTTCTTTTTGGAAGCAAGATATTATCAAGCAAAATATTCTGGGTGTTTACCACATATAAGTGAACGTAAATGTTATTTTAAAAAAGAAATGTAAATGTTATACATATCTTTTTTTTTTTTTTCCTTTTTAGATAAACATCTGAAATTGCCATAGAAGTGTGTGTGAATACAAATTACACTAGATAAAAGTGCAAATAAATTGTATCTTTTGCAGTTATAGAAATGCAGGTGTGAGTGTGGACTGAACCTACTGTACAGAAAGGCTGATTCTTTGACTAATCAAACTTAAACTTTATTTGGAAAAGCCAAGATAAAAGAGGAGAAGGACCCTTGCATAGTTTCTTTCTTTACTGCTAAAATAATTATGCCTGTTAAACAAAACTACCACCCATGAATACTTACTTATAAATTAGTAATTACTTTGGAACCAAAATTCTCTAGGCTTTAGTTTCATCAATAAACAGCAGAGCTGTAATGTGAGCCAGTTAGGAATTAAACCAAACTCAACTGAGTTTTTGTATTGAGTATATATATTAAGTAAACATTTAGTATGCATATCCTCAAATCCCTACTGTTGTAACAACAAGCAGTTTACAAGAGGTAGGGTAGGTCCAGGGACAGTGGAAAGAAGAAGCTGTTTTGTTACATTCTCTTCTTGAAATGACTTCACTTTTTTTCTGTCAGCTCCAGGGAAATGCAGATACATAAATTAGTATAGTTTATCTTCCAAAATGCTTTGTTTGCTGGGGAAAAAAAGTGATGAAATGCATGACATATACATACAAACAAATACTTATATGGCTATATATATATACACACCCTAGATGTTTAAGGCCAGAAAGAAGTCATGGTCCTTTAGCTTAATGTACTATGTCTCAGAAAATAGAATTTCACACAGAATTTTCACTTCTGCAGAATACTGAATAGCTTATTGCTGACTACAGGTGTATCATTTATGTTTGAAAAGCATGGATAAGTTGTAAGAGTGGAAGACTGAACATAAGCTATGCACCTTTAAATGAAGACAATTCTCATTTTCATATTCTGGAACTTTAATACACAAATCCATTCTTTTTGCGGTCTGTTTTGCTTTCCATTGTCATATATACACTTGATAAAAGTATGCATTAAAGCTTTTGAAAATGACTTGTACACAGAAACGGAAAAAACAGATTTTCTTGAAGTAGAACAGAAGGATAATAGAGGAAAAAATTATATTTGATAAAATTCATGTCTTCCTTTCAAAGAAAAGCAACAGAGCATAACCTCCAGCATTTATGGCTCAAATCTTTGTATTGGCAGAAGCAGCAGTTCATCTTGCCTTACATCAGTATCACAGAGCTGTATTCACTTGAAGTACAAGTAATTAATTTGCTCCCCACCCAGAGAGCATTTTTAAAACATCTGATGTGATAGAAAATAAAATATCAGCCAAAGAAAAAAAAAACAAACAAAGATCTAGTACATTTCCACAATGACTCCTAACTGAGTTATGACACTACAGCTTCCATGGACATTCCACACTTTTTTTTCAGAATGTGGTGCACAACCTGAAATACTTTGAAATTATTAAGATCTTCTCACAGAGATCATTATCAAGTGGATAGGCTCAAGCAGAATAGAAAAGAAAGGAAAAAAAAATCAGAAGAGTATACATTGTAATTTGTTTTTGTAGGGCACCTCTCATATTCTAAGTACCTTGAAGTATTTTACAAAGTAAGGAGTTAACTATTTGTAGCAAAGCAACCATTATGAAAGAAGCTATTATGTGCCAGTGTTTCAAACAGGTCCCAGCAAGCCTAGTTGTTACGTTGTATTTTTTGTATCCCGGAGTAAAGGTGTTTGGAAAATTGCAGGTGCAAATAACTTAAAAAAAAACCCCAACCAACAAACATACATTAAAGAGCTGTTTTCTAAATGTTGACCTTACAAATCTGGGAAAGTGCGAGCTTTTTCTTGGAACTCAGCAGTTTAATTAGCTTGGTCTTTTCCAGGTTTTTTGTTTATTTGTTTGTTTGTTTTAGAAAAGATAGAGGAAAACTAAAATTAAGATACAGGGCCATCATGGGGGCCTTTGTGAGGTGGAAGGAATGTATCAAGCAGTGGAAGTGTCAAGTCTTAAAATTCAATTTGAAATGATCAAAGGCTGAGGAAGAACCGAAAGAGGGGAAGAAGCTGCAATACATAATCTCCTTCTCTTTGCATTCCAAAATTATGCTCAGAGCAGGACTGACAAAACAAATTGGAAGAACCTATATCAATCACAGAAAAGTTCTTTTTTAGATTTTGATTGATAACCTTGTCTACATTAAGTATATATGGCAAATGAGTGTATAAATTTCTTTACTTTATGAGGGTGGGAAACTAGAAGTGGATCAGGCTTGAATAAAGCTTTGGAAAAGAACTGTGTTCTTTTGCTATACAAGCAATGTTTGATTTGGTCCCATATATATATGTATATATATATATAAAACCCAAACAAACAAAATAAAAGTATGAAAGAGATGATGAGAAATTCAGAGGCTGTTACAGTAATTAAAAATTCAAACTTGTTTTGGCCTTATGAATAAAAGTAATTTCATTAATGCTTATAGGAAACCCTTCTGAATAGAGAATTAAAAGTTGATTTTGAGAGTCATGTAAATATTGTGACTTCAGAAGAATAGGAAGACCCATCAAAAGATTGTTTTCAAAATTAGAGAAGCATGAAAGCACAATATCCAGAGTTTAACAGATCTTAAAATACTCAGTCAAAATACCTTACCTAGTGACTTTTCATTGTATCTATGCACAGTAAGTTTTGTCTGTTCACCAGAAAGACTCATCAAAGAGATAGGACAATACTGGCAAGCTAGTAACAACAGATGAGGAGAAGGCTAAGGTTCACAACAACTTTTTTCCCCTCAGTTTTCACTGGCAACCTCTCTCCCCACACCTCCTAAGTTAAAAAAACACAAGGTGCAGACCAGGGGTACAAAGTCCTTCCCACTGTAAGTAAAGATCTGGTTCAGGTCTACTTGTGGAACCTGAACATGCAGAAATCTATGGGACCAGAGGAGATGCATCCCAGAGTCCTGAGGGAATTGGCTGATGTACTTGCCAAGCCACTCACCATTATTTTTGAAAAGTCCTGGCAGTGAGGTGAAGTCCCTAGTGACTGGAAGAAAGGACACAATACACACATTTTTAAAAAGGATAAAAAAGAGGATCCTGGGAACTACTGATCTGTCAGCCTCACCTCTGTACCTGTGAAGATCATGGAACAGATTCTACTAGAATCTCTGATAAGTCACATGGGGATCAGGAAGGTGTTCAGAGACAGACAGCATGGCTAAACAAAGGGCAAGTCCTGCCTGACCAATCTAGTGGCTTTCTATGATAAAGTGACTACATCAGTGGACAAGGGAAGTGCAATGGATGTCATCTATCTGGACTTCTTCAAGGCCTTTGGCATGGTCCCCCACAACATCCTCTTCACCATGTTGGAGAGATATGGATTTGATGGGTGGACTGTTTTATGGATAAGGAATTGGTTCTATGGTCACATACACAGGGTAGTGGTCAATGGCTCAAAGTCCAGATGGTGACAAGTGGTGTTCCTCGGGGGTTTGTACTAGGACCAGTACAGTTTAATATTTTTATCAATGACATAGAGAATGTGATCAAGTGCACCATTAGCAAGTTTGCAGATGACACCAAGCTGAGTGGTGCGGTCAATATACCAGAGGTAAGGGTTGTCATCCAGAGGGATCTGGACAAACTGGAGAAGTGGACCCAGGTGAACCCTATGAGGTTCCACAAGACCAAGTGCAGGGTCCTGCACCTGGGTGGGAACAATCCTCAATACAGGCTGGGGGATGAGGTGATAGAAAGCAGCCCTGTGGAAAAGGACTGGGGGGTTCTGGTGGATGAGAAACTGCACATAATCCAACAATATGCACTTGCAGCCCAAAAGGCCAATTGCATCCTGAGCTGCATCAAAAGAAGCATTACCAGCAGATAGAAAGAGGTGATTCTGCCACTCTGCTCTGGTGAGACTTCACCTGAAGTACTGTGTCGCGCTTTGGAGCCCTCAACACAGGAAAGACATGGATCTGATGGGGCAGGTCCAGAGGAGGATCACAAAAATGGTCAAAGGGCTGGAATACCTATCCCACAAGGACAGACTGAGGGAGTTTGGGTTGTTCAGCCTGGAGAAGAGAAGGCTCTGGGGAGACCTTACAGTGGCCTCCCAGTACCTGATGGGAGCCTATAAGAAAGATGCAGAGGGACTGTTTACAAGGACATGTAGTAATAGGATGAGGGACAATGGTTTTAAACTAGAGAAGAGTAGTTTGGATTGGATGTTAGGAAGAAGTTCTTTACATTGAGGGTAGTGGAACACTGAAACACGTTGACCAAGGAAGTGGTGGAGGCCTCATTCCTGAAGACATTCCAGATCAGGCTTTATGAGACTCTGAGTAACCTGATCTAGTTGAGGATGTCCCTGCTTACTGCAGGGGGGTTGGATTAGATGACTTTTAGAGGTCCTTTCCAACCTAAAGCATTCTATGATTCAATATAACAATCAATAGCCATGGAAGTTCTACTTTAGCATTTAAAATACTACCATTTGACATGACTACCAAAGAATTTTTCAGGGACGTCTGCACATAATAGGCTTTGGATACTGTAAATTATTACAGTGTGTGGCCCATCATCTAAAATTAAAGTTGAAATACTAATATTAAAGTGTAACAGTTCATTACTCTTTTATTAGTCTGAACTACACTAATAACCTAGCATATCTTTGCTAGAGTTTTAAAGCCACTTTTAATTGGTCAGCAGGTAAACCCTATATGTGATATATTTTTAAAAGCTACTGTGGTGGGTTTACCATGGCTGGGCACCAGGTGCCTACCAAGCCCTTCTATTAGTCCCCCCAACCTCTGTCATCATGGCACACAGGGAGAGAATAAGATGGAAAAAACCCAAAACCATGGGTTATGATAAATAAAGATGTTATTCTCTACTTCCCATCCACAGGCGATGGCCAGCTGAGTCCAGGAAACAGGGCTCCAGAACATGTATCAGTTGCTCAGAGGACAAGCCAAATGCCCCCCCCCCATCCTCCTCCTGCCCTCTCCCTTTATAGTTGAGCTAACGTCATATGGTATGGAATATCCTACTGGTCAGCTCAGGTCAGCTGTATCCCCTCCCCTTTTAGGACCTGTATTTCAGCCTGTGAACAATGAAGACTTCGATTTGAATGACACCCTTTAAAAGAATTCCCCCTTCATTTAAGAGATGAAAGGACCCTCTGGGAAACTTGGCAGATTGATTATATCAGGCCTTTCTGAAGATCGGAAGGAAAACAATATGTGTTAGTAGGTGTGGAAGTGATTTCTGGCGTAGTTCAGGCTGAAGCTTTTCCATGAGCAACTGGGGAGAATACAGTGCGAGCTGTGAAAATATGGTTTAGCTCCCTCCCAAACCCCGGTTCTATTCAGACTATGGTAGCCGTTTTACTGCTGCCGAAGTGCAGGAATGGGCAAAGGAAGAGGGAATCAAGTGGGTATTCCACGCCCCGTATTATCCTCAAGCTAATGGGATAGTGGAACGAACTAATGGGCTTTTAAAACGATTTCTGAAACATTGGGCGGAACGCATTTGGGATGCGGTTACTTGGGTCAATGATCGCTGGGGAATAAATGGATGCCCCTGGCTGAATGTCTTTTGTCCTAAACCCCTGACTTTAACCCCAAAATCTCAGACTTTCAGTGCTCCCAGAGAACCAGCCTTTTCTCCTGGACAACCAGTACTGGTAGAAATGCCTACCATTGGAATGGTTCCTCTTGTGCTCACTGAACCCCTCAATAAATATGGCTGGAAAGCAAAAGATGCCTGTGGAAAAACTCACAAGTTTCACACTAAATGGATTGTTCCCTCCTTTTAACTCAAGATGCAAATTTGTTTGTTTAATACTTGTCTTTTGTCTAAGTCCACCACTAAGCCATATCGCCAAGCACCACATCCATATGGCTTTTAAACACATCTAGGGATTGTAACTCAACCGCCTCCCTGGACAGGCTGGATCGATGGGATGAGGCCAACCATATGGACTTCAACAAGGCCAAGTGCCGAGTCCTGCACTTGGGCCACAACAACCCCATGCAATGCTACAGGCTTGGGGAAGAGTAGCCATGTCTGGAATGCTGTCCAGCCAAAAGGGACATGAGGGTACTGATCAACAAGTGGATGAATATAAGCCAGCAGTGTGCCCAGGTTGCCAAGAAGGCCAAGGGCATCCTGGTCTGCATCAGGATGAGTGCGGGAAGCAGGACCAGGTAGGTGATTGTTCCTCTGTACTCAGAATTAGTGAGGATGCACCTGAAGTACTATGTTCAGTTTTGGGCACCTCAATACAAGAAAGAGCGAGGTGCTGGAGCAGGTCCAGAGAAGAGCAACTAAGCTGGTGAAGGACCTGGAGAACAAGTCTTATGAGGAGCGGCTGAGAGAACAGGGACTGTTTAGTCTGAAGAAAAGAAAGCTGAGGGGAGACCTTATTGCTCTCTACAACTACCTGAAAGGATGCTGTGGAGAGGTAGGTGCTGGTCTCTTCTCACACGTAACTAGTGATAGAACAAGGGGGAATGGCG